>JAJPUD010019809.1:6387-25850 GCA_023553655.1 Myrmecobius fasciatus
AAGAGGCCTTTATCAGAACCCTTGAATATATTTTTCCCATTTTATTGCTTCCCTTGTAATCTTGTCTACATTGGTTTTGTTTGTACAAAAACTTTTTTACTCAATCTAATCAAAATTATTTATTTCGTATTCAATAATGTACTCCAGTTCTTTTTGGCCACAAATTCTTGACTTCTCCATAGATCTGAAAGGTAAACTATCCTTTGTTTTTCCAATTTGCTTATAATATCATTCTTTATGTTTAAATCATAAACTCATTTCTATCTTATCTTGGTTTAGGGTGTTTGGTTTGGGTCCAGGCCTAGTTTCTGACATACTAATTTCCAATTTTCCGAGAAGTTTTTGTCAAATAGTGAGTTCTTATCCCAAAAGTTGGAGTCTTTGGGTTTTTCAAACACTTAATTACTGTAGTCCTTGACTATTTTGTCCTGTAAACCCAAATTATTCCACTGATCAATTACAGTATTTGTTAGTTAGTCCCAAATGTTTTTGATGACCACTGCTTTATATATAGCTTTGGGTCTGGTACAGCTAGGCCACTTTCACTTGCATTTTTTTTTCATTAATTTCCTTGATTTTCTTGACTTTGTTTTCTTCCAAATGAACTTTGCCATTATTTTTCTAGTTCTATAACATAATTTCTTTGGAGTTTGATTGGTATGGCCCTAAATAAGTAGATGAATTTAGGTATTATTCTCATTTTTATTATATTAGCTCAGCTTACCCATGAGCACTTGATGTATTTCCAATTGATTAAATCTGACTTTATGTGTGTGGAAAGTGTTTTGTAATTGTGTTCATATAGTGCCTTACTTTGTCATGATAAGTAGATTCCCAAATATTTTATATTATCTACAATTATTGTAAATGGAATTTCTCTTTGTATCTCTTGCTCCTGGACTTTGTTGGTAACATATAGAAAAGCTGATAATTTATAATGATTTATTTTGAATCCTGTAACTGCTAAAGTTGTGAATTATTTCTAGTATTTTTTACTTGATTCTCTAGGATTGTATGATCATAGCATCATATCATGTGCAAAGAGTGATAATTTGGTTTCCTCATTACCTACTCTAATTCCCTTAATCTCTTTTTCTTCTCATTGCCAAGTCTAACATTTCTAATACAATATTGAACAGTGGTGGTTATAGTAGGCAAATTTGTTTCACTCCTCATCTTATTTGGAATGGTTCTAGTTTATTCCCATTACATATGTGCATCATGATTTTAAAAAGATGCATTTACCATTTATGCCTTTCTGCATTTGATTTTGCTCTAATATCTGTTCAATTTTTGTGCTGCTTCTATGTGTGAAGAAAAAGTGTATTTCTTTCTGTCTTCATTCAATTATCTCCAAAGGTCTATTATGCCTAACTTTTCTAAAATTCCTTTTACCTCAACTTCTATTTTGTTTATTTTATGGTTCAGTTTATCTAGTTCTGATAGAGTGAGATTGAGATCCCCCACTACTATAGTTTTGCATCTGTTTTTTCTTGCAACTTTCTTAACTTCTTCTCTAGAAATCTGGATGCTATATCACTTGGTGCAAATATATTTTGTATTGATATTACTCTATTATGTTTGGTACCCTTTAACAAGATGTAGTTTCCTTCCTCTTCTTTTTTAATTAGGCCCATTTTTTTTGCTTTTGCTTGATCTAAAATCAGGATCACTACTTTTGTTTATTTTTTTTTACATCAGCTGAAGCATAATAGATTATGCTCCAGCTTTTTAACTTTACTCTATATGTATCACTCTGCTTTAAATGTGTTTTTTGTAAACAACATCTTGTAGGATTCTGGCTTTTAATCCAGTCTACTATCTGCTTCTGTTTTATGGGAGAGAGATTATTCCATTCACATTCACAATTGAGATTACTGACTCTGTATTTCCTTCCATTTTATTTTCCCCAAGTGATACTTTTCCCTTTCCTTTTCCCCTTTTCCTTCTCCTCAGTGTTTTGCTTCTGATCACCACTTCCCTCAATCTGCCGTTCTTTTTTACAGCCTTTCCCCTTTTCTTATCCCTTTCCCCTTCTACTTCTGTTCTCTCTTCTATTAATCATTCCCTTTCATTTCTCCTTTCCCCTTCTACTTCCCTGTAAGTTCAAGTTTCTCTATCAAACTAAATATGTCTGTTATTTTCTCTTTGAGCCAAATCCAATGAGATTAAAGTTCACACAATGTTCTTCCCACTCTCTTCTTTCCCTCAATAAAAGTGATCTTTTTTGCCTCTTCATGTGATGTAATTTGCCCCATTTTACCTCCTCTTTCCTCTTCTTCCTGTGCAATCCCTTTTCCACTTGTAATTTCCTTTTTGTATTTGTATAATAATGTCAAATTATACCTACATCCTGTAAATACACCTCTAACAAAGATACAGTTCTCCAGTTAAACATATCATCTTTGTGTGTGTGTGTGTGTGTGTGTGTGTGTGTGTAAATGAGTTCTGTATTTGAAGATCAAATTTTCTGTTCAGTTCTGGTCTTTTCATCAAAAATAATTGAAAATTTTCTATTTCATTGAATTTCCATCTTTTCCCCTGAAAGATAATGCTTAGTTTTTCTGGGTAGTTGTTTCTTGGCTACAATTCAAAGTTCTTGGCCCTCTGGAATATCATATTTCAGGCCCTGTGATCCTTTAAAATGGAAGCTGCTAAAACCTGGCTAATCCTGATTGTAGCTCCCTGATATTTAAATTTCTTTCTGGCTGTTTGCAGTATTTTTTACTTAATCTGATGATGCTAGATTTTAACTACAATATTTCTTAGAATTTTCATTTTGGGGTCTTTGTTAGGTGGTGATTTATAGATTCTTTCAATGGTTATTTTACCCTCTGGTTCTAAGAAGCTAGAGATGTTTTCCTTGATGATTTATTGAAAGATGTTGTCTAGGCTCCTTTTTTCATCATGGTTTTCAGCTTGTCCAATAATTCTTGCATTGTCTTTTCTGGATCTATTTTCCAGAATGAGATTTTTTTTTCATTTGTTTTTGGTTTTGTTTAACTGATTCTTGATGTCTCCTCAAGTCATTCACTCTCATTTGTTCAATTTTAATTTTTAGACAATTATTTTCTTCAAGTAACTTTTTTACCTCCTTTTGCATTTAGACAATTGAACTTTTAGATGAGTTGTTTTGATCACTGGATTTTTTTTTCCATTTCACAAATTCTGTTTCTTAGGAAGTTGTTTCCTTTATGCATTTCTACAATTCTGTTTTTCAGGGAGTTTTTTTTTTCTTTTTCAATTTCCCCAAATCATTTGTTTTGCTGAGGCAATTGGGGTTAAGTGACTTACCCAGGGTGACAAAGCTAAGACATATTAAACATCTGAGGCTGGATTTGAACTCAGGTCTTTCTGACTCCAGGACTAGTGCTCTATCCACTGCATCATTTAGTTGTTCCACCAAATGTATTTTTAAGGAGTGATTTTCTTTCACCAATTGTATTTTAAGGAGTTGTTTTCTTCAGAAAATTTTTGTTTCCTTTTTCAAAGATCTCATTTCCTTTCCCTATTTTTTTTTCTAATTCTCTTTTAAGATATTTTTTGAATTCTTCCAAAAAAGTCTTTCAAGTTGGAGACTAACTCATATCAACCTTTGGGATTTCATCTAGAAACCTTTTGTCTTTGGTGTCCTCAGGATTTGAGATCTGTTCTTCCCTGTCTCTATAATAACTAAGTATAGTCAGATTTTTTTTCTTTTTTTGCTCATTTTTAAAGGCTGTGATCTATTCTTTTGGCAAAGGAAGGATTGTCCTTAGATTCCTCTACAAGATAACAGACAGGGGTTTTACATTGCCCTGTAGCACATGCTGCAAGCTCCCTTCCCCTGTTGGGTGGAGTAAATCTTACTTGTCATGCTGGTGCTCAAGGGCTCACTATTTGCTTTCTGTAGTTGTGTTGTAAATCTCACAGTTAATCTGCTAATCTGCTCACTTCTGAATCAGGACACAGTAGCCAATACTGCTTTATTTTGGCCTGCTAGTAGGGCCATTAAGATCTAGGCCTCCCTATGCTGTGCCTGCACTAGGTTGCATCTCCTCTCCTGCCCAATTGAAATAGATCTTTCCTGAGCGTCTTCCAAAATATCTTCTGCTGGAAATTTGTTACATCCAAATATTTGTTTGTTCTGTCATTCTAAAACCCATTTAGAGTCTTAGTCTTGTGTTGATTCTGAGACAAGCCATAAAGAACTCAAGAAAAGACCTATGACTCTCTACCATCTTGAATCTGCCCCCTCCATATTTTTCTAAACCCATTAACTCATTGTTTCCTACACCACAGCAATATTCAAATTTTGAATTGCCTACTTATTTTAAAAAGTATAAAACAATTTTGATTAATATGACTGACAAAAAGCATAGTTTCCCTATTTTTCTGTTTTGATTAAGTTGATTTTAGTTGTCTTTGTCTGAGATAATGATTATAATCCTTGCTTTTTTTTACTTAATAAATTCTACTCCTAATCTTTATTTTATGTTTATGTATATCTTTTATTTCTTATTTCTCTTGACTTCTCTGCTTTACTTCTACCCAGTCTGTTGCCTTCCTAGTAATTAACCTATCCTGCCTCCAAAGATCCCTTCCTTATCCTCTTCCACTCCCCTTTCCTCTTGTCAAATATATATTTCCCACTTTAACCCATTCCAAGGAGAGTAGGACTCCAGAATTACCAATCCTCCTCCCCCACTGAATTCTTTTCTGTGAGTTCTTCTCACACCTCATTTAAATAAGACCTACATGGTTTTGCTTTTTTAGAATCACCTCATAATCTCTATCCCCAACTTTCTTTCAAGCTATCAATTTCTTATGACAATGTTAGACTACAGTTTACAATTCCACAAATAAAAAGTAAACAGCCTGTCCTTTTTGAAACTCATGTAATTAGTCTTTAATGTCTAACATATTTTTCTTAGATCTTTTAACTCACATTGTTTATTAAGTTCAGATCTTTATACAACAAAATCCTGAAAGTCTGGAAATTCACTGAATATACTTTTCACACCTTCAGGATTATGCTCAACTGTTCTGATTATGCTCTTTTTGGCCACATCCATGGTGCTTTGAGGTACAGTATTTCAAAATCTGCTATCTTTTAGTGTAGCCACTGATAAAGCTTGTGTGATTCTATATGTGGCTCTGCCATATTTTATTTATTTATTTTTGGTCATGATATTTTCTGCTTGAGCTAGGGGTTTCAGAATTTGACTATGAAATTGCTATAGGTCTTTCTCATTTTCTATTTCTACCTTCCCCTCTTGTTTTAACACTTTAGAAAAATTTTCTTTAATTATTTTTTGTATTATTATATAAAAATTCTTTCTAGTAGTCCAGTTATTCTTATATTTTCTCTCCTTGAAATGTTCTCCAGATCAGTTGTTATTCTTATAAGATTATCTTCTATTTTTTTTTTCATTCTTTACATTTTGTTTTATTTATTGATCACTTATTACTGCTGATTTCCCCTTGCCCAATTCTAATTTTCAAGGAATCATTTTCTTTCTCAAGATTGGATTACATTTTCTAGTTAGTTGACTTTCTTTTCATAATTTTTAGGGAGGTTATTCATACTTTAAAAATTATTCCTCAATTCTTTCATCTTGTTTTTAAACTCTTTTAAAAGTTCTTCTGTGATTTTTTTTTTTTTTTGGTCAATTGTCCATTTGATGTTATTCTTTGGAATAACAGAGACTTTTTTTTGCTTCATTATTTTCCTCTCAAGATGAGCTTTAGTCTTCTCTATTCCCACAGTAACTTTTCAGTTTTTAGACTGACCCAATGTCTATCCCTTATTCTATATTATATTATTCCTTATGTCTCTCATATGTAATAGTAATCATTATGATTACTATTTCTCCCCATTAAATTTTAGCTGATTAAGTTTGACCTATTATGTGGATACTGACTTTTAGCCCATTAATATTTTATTGGTATTAAATTGAATTTCCATGTTAAAAAATTCTTAATTAATTTTTATTATTTTTGAAAATTCATTATGTATAGTTGATGTGTCATAATTTTAGTATATTAATTTGATACATTTCATCTTATTCTAAATAACATTTTTTTAATTTTGTAAATAATTTTATAAATACTTGAAATTTCTGTATGCTGGTTTTCTCCTATTTTATTGAACTGAATTTATACTTTTCTTTCTTGCTGCTTTTGTTGGATATATTTGCATTTCCAAATAAATTATTTTGCATAAACTTAGATATTTCAACTTTTTTTCCTTTGTCAGGGATTTTTTTTTCTTTTACTTTGTTTTTAATATTATATTATTATAGTTGACATTTGTAGAACTGTCAGTAAGGAATCAAAATATAAATTTTTTTATCCCATTGTAAGTTGGAAAGTATCTAATGTTTCTGCCTTCATTGTAATGCTAAATGATATAGTTAGATCAATTATTTGGATTTCAACAAGGAAAATCCTTCCATTGCTATGGTGTGTGTATGTATGTGTGTGTGCTTTATGAAAATAAACAAATAAAAATTTGTCTTGCTATATAAAATGGCTTTTAACATCAATCTATGTAGTAAGTTTTGTTACTATTGATGCAATTTGTTATACTAATTGTCTTCTGAACATTAAACTATCCTATTCCAGATAATAATTCAATGTGATAATAATAGATGTAAAATAATATTGTACTCTATTAATATACATGTAATATTTTTTCAACAGTAATTAGAGAATGTTGGTCTATGGTTATTCTGGGGGATTAAGACCATACTCATATTACATTAAAATTTGAATAGATTTTGAATTTTGAAAATTTTTGAGAAAAATGTTATATGGGAAACTTGTTTCAAATTTTAAAAAAAAGAAGAATTTATCTAGGCATGAATTCTTTTTAACTTGGCAATTTATTTAATTGCAGCAGAATTTATCTTTACCACATATAGTTCTTGTTTTGTCAGTTTAGGTATTTTTTATTTTTTACATAAAATTACATTTCATTCATACAATATTTCATTAAAGTTTTTCCCTTATGTTTTCATCATTCATTGTGTTCTTTCCATTCTTATTTTTATTTTATAATAATTAACACTTTAAAGTTTGCAAGTATATTATGTATATTATCTTATGTAATCTTTACTGTTGTCCTAGGAGATGGCTATAAACATCCCTATTTTTTTCCCTAGGTAATTAAACCAAGGTTCAAAGGGATCAAGTGATTTGCATGTTGTGTTATAGAAATGGATTCTAAAGCATTTCTTCTTGACTTCTAGCACTTATTCTGCTATATGACTCTGCTTATCATTTACTAATTAAATTGTCCTTTTAAATGTTGCTAATTGTCCTTTAAGACCAATTTTTTGTAGTATGTCATGTTTTGATATATTAATTTATAGCAAGCTCAACTCAGTAATATTTTTCTCTATTATTATAATTTTTAGGAATACAACTGGCTTCTGGGAACTGCTTTGCTATATTCCATAAAGTTTTAAATATAACACTTATATTTTTATTTTAATTGAATTTTTATTGTTTCTTTAATTTAATTTTTAGTCTGAGCATTATTTAGATATTTAATATTTATCTGTGGCCCCTGCAAATTTTTATATTACACTTACTAATTACTGTTTCAGTATATTGTATTCTATGAAAGTGTTTAGAATACCCCCTTTTCTCAATTTTTGTTATTTATACTTTAAAGAGGATAAATGTTGTGAATGTTTCATACATCTTTAAGAATAAGTAACTGATACACTCAGTGCTCTCATGGCATTTTTGATAGGGTGGAATGAGATAATTGTATTTAAAGTACTTCTTAGATATAAAAGGATTGTAAAAATGTCAATTGTGATCATCACTATATTAACAATGTTGCTACTATTATTATATTTAATATTTAATTACCTCTATGTATCAAATCCCTTTTGGAAAATATTATATTCAAGTCTATAATTTATTTGATATTCATTTAATTGGGTATCATAGTCATCAATTACTATTGTTGGCATATGTACTTATGATTATATATGTATATATATTTCCAATTTCTTTAAAATAGTTGTTATGCCTTAGGCATACATAGATTGGTTTAATTTTTAAAGATCTGGATTTATTATTTCATTTACTTGAGAGAACTAACCTCTAGATTATAAATTTCTTTCATCATTATAAATAAATTATTTCAATATTTTCATGTCTTAGACGTAGTTGCTTAAGCCATTGAGAAGTTAAGTGATTTTCCCTATATTAGAAAGTTATTTATTAGAGGCCACATGCACCAATTTCACTGGCTTAAAAAATCTGGAGACTAGGGAGAAGTTAAGGGGAAAATTTCTCATCTTACACATCCTCTACTTCTACCAGATTTGGACTTTGTTAAAGGTGTCAAGGCTGCTAGAAAATATTGAATGTATCTGAAAAGTTGAGTACAAAAAATAATCAATTATTCTGTATATAGTATTTAATAAGGACCATCAGAATATTGACAACAGGAGAATTCTTAGAATAGTAAAGAGTTTTTTTCATCCGTTTGTATTCCCAACTTCCAGCACAATGGCTATTAGCAGGAGTAGGTTAGTAAGTGAATAACTATGTGTTGAAGCTGTATCAACAGCACACACTCTTAATAATTAACATTCTTTTGAAATGAACTTTTCCTCGAAATGATCAGTAGCACCTATTTAAAACCATCAGCAAGCATCATATGTAATGGGGACAAACTAGAACCATTCCCAGTAAAATCAGAGGTGAAACAAAGTTGCCCACTATAACTATCATTATTCAATATTGCGTTAGAAATGTTAGCTTTGGCAATGAGAAGAAAAGGAGATTAAAGAAATTAAAGTAGATAATGAGGAAACCAAATTATGATTCTTTGTAGATGATATGATGGTATTCTTAGAGAAGAACCCTATACAATCAAATAAAAAAAACTATTAACAACAACCTACAACTTTAGCAAAGTTGCAGAACACAAAATAAATGCACATAAATCATCAGTATTTTTATATATTTCCAACAATGTTCAGCAGCAAGAGATACAAAGAGAAATTCCATTCAAAATAACTTTCAATAGTATAAAATATTTGGGAATCTATCTGCTAAGGGAAAGTCAGAAACTATATGAACACAATAATACAACACTTTCCACACAAATAAAATCAGATTTAATCAATTGGAAATATATGGTCATCAAAATGGTCATCAAAAACATTTGGTACTGGCTAAGAAATAGAGTAGTTGGTCAGTGGAATAGGTTATGTTCACAGGACAAAATAGTCAATAACTATAGCAATCTAGAGTTTGGCAAACTTAAAGATTCAAGCTTTTGGAATAAGAACTCACTATTTGACAAAAATTGCTGGGAAAATTGGAAATTGGTATGGCAGAAACTAGGCATTGACCCATACCTAGCACCATATACCAAGATAAGGTCGAAATGGTTCATGATTTAGACATAAAGAGTGATATTATAAGTGAATTAAAAGAACATAAGATAGTTCACCTCTCAGATGTATGGAGAAGGAAGGAATTTATGACCAAAGAAGAACTGGAACTCATTATTGAACACCAAATAGATCATTTTGATTATATTAAATTAAAAGGTTTTTGTACAAACAAAACTAATGCAGACAAAATTAGAAGAGAAGCAATAAATTAAGAAAACATTTTTACATTTAAGAGTTCTGATAAAGGTTCATTCTAAAATATATAGAGAATTGGCTCATATTTATAAGAATTCAAGCTATTTTCCAATTGGTAAGTGGTCAAAGGATATGAACAGACAATTTCCAGATGAAGAAATTAAAACCATTTCTAGTAATATGAAAAAATACTCTAGATTACTATTGATTAGAGAAATGCAAATTAAAATGAAGCTGAGATATCGCTAAACACCTCTCAGATTGATTAGGATGACAGGAAAAGATAATGACAAATAATGGGGGGGATGTGGGAAAACTGGGATACTAATATATTGTTGTTTGAACTGTGAACAGATCCAGCCATTCTGGAGAGCAATTTGGAACTATGTTCAAAAAGTTATCAAATTGTACATACCCTTTGATCCAGTAATGTTTCCACTGGGCTTATATACAAAAGATATCTTAAAGGAGGGAAAGGGACCTACATGTGTGAAAATGTTTGTGGCAGCCCTTTTTGTAGTGGCAAGAAACTGGAAACTGAGTAGATGCCCATCAGTTGGAAAATGACTTAATAAGTTATAGTATATGACTGTTGTAGAATATTATTGTTCTATAAGAAACGATCAGTGGAATGATTTCAGAGAGGCCTGGAGAGATTTACCTGAAATGATGCTAGGTGAAATGAGCAGAACCAAGAGATCATTGTACATGGCAACAAGATTATACAATGATCAATTCTGATGGACGTGACTCTTTCCAACAATGGTGTGATCGAGGCCAGTTCCAATGATCTTGTGATGAAGAGAGCTATCAACACACAGAGAGAGGACTGTGGTAAGTGAGTATGAACCACAACATAGCATTTTTACTTTTTGTTGTTGGTTGCTTGCATTTTGTTTTCTTTCTAATTTTTTGCCTTTTTGATTTGAATTTTCTTGTGCAGCAAGTTAATTATATAAATATATGTATATTTATATACATGATTTAATATATATTTTAATATGTTTAACACATATTGAATTATTTGCCATTTAGGGGAGAGGAGAGGGGGAAGGAGGGGAAATTTTGAAACACAAGGTTTTGCAAGAGCCAGTGTTGAAAAATTATCCATGTATATGTTTTGGAAATAAAAATTTTAATAACTTAATGCATGTGACATTAGTGTGTTTCATAATTGCATCATGTTTTTTAATGGAATTTGTGTCCATCGAGAAAATTGTCCTACAGAAAGAAAAGAAAAATATACTCAAAGGTAAACAGCTACTACAACAATTTCATCAAGAGGCAACTGTGGAGAAATCACTAGATGTGAGAGAGGGATAGAAAATGCAGGAAGAGAATTGGAACATGGTTCATGGATTCATGGGGACCAGGGACAGAGAATCAAGAGTCAGAGGAAGAAGGGGCAAGGACCAGGTTCTATATGAGGATAGAGGGACAGACATGTGGGGGACAGATATATACACAAGAAAGGACTGGTGATAGAGGGCCGAGGACAGAAAAACAGAAGTAGAACACACTAATCAAAGAAGGACATACCATATGAGTAGAGGGGCTGAGGGACAGGAACAGGCAGAGGCCTTTTCCATAGGCACAAGCCTCTTAGCTAATTTCATTTAAACATAAATATTTGGAAAGAAATCTATATTATACATTAATTATATTAATATTGTTTTAGATGCATGTATATATATATGTGCAAATATGCATATATATGTATATATACTATGTAATATATATGTGTATACATATACTTATGAATACAAACACATGTATCTGTGCTTAACTGTAGTCTGGAGTTTGTGGAGAGAGAGGTACAAAAGGGGGAAAAATAAAGTATAAAATGCACATCAGAGAACAAAAGAAAAATCTACAAGGAAGCAAAGATGCTGTCATGAATATAATCCTGACAGTTATTATAAATACTTTGAAATGGAAACATTGTTTATATTTTTAATCCTTAATGTTCTGCTGGTCACATACATTTAAAAAATTTCCTTTTTTGCCTTTTTTATTATTTTGTATTTTCTACTTTGTATTCAATTTTAAATAAATTTTAAAAAATTAAAAATCTGAATTCTTTACCTAAAGTCAAATTTGTATAAGAATTTATGTAATATGAGGACTATATATATATATATGTGTATATATATATGTATAGGTAAATGTTATAGTAAAGAAAATAAATTATCATTGTATAATCTTGCAGTAATATTTAATAGAAAATTTGATAGAAATTTGTAAATATTGATGTAGAATTATAGATATAGACAAATAAGTACAGATATAGAGTGTTTTGAAATTTGTAAAATATTTTTACATTTATCATCTCAATTAAGCCTCACAATCACCCTTTGTAATAAATACTACAGGTTTTATTATTCAAGTTTTGAGATCCAGATTTTTGTTTTCATTGGTGCAAAGAATTCTCATTTTACAGGTGATAGACCTGAGACTCAGAGTTTGCTTTTTCCATAGTCACAAAACCACTAAGTTTCAGAAGTAGAATTTCTACCTGACTCTTAAAACTCAAAGTGCTAAGTCAAGTGATCTTTATACTATAACACCTTAATTAACTAATAATTACTTATTTCTGAATAATTTAGCACATGTAATTTTTTCTAATGAGGAATCACCCACATGACTAGACTTTCATAAAACCATTGACTTCCTGGTCTGCTTCTAAACTTCCATTTTAATGTTTTTCCCTCAATGGCAACTCCTCCATCCTTATGGCTTCTTCTGACTATTGAATTACTCACAGAAAATTCAGTTGAGGAATTATAGTAATCACTCAATATGTATTCTATATTATTTATCTCTCTATCTAGGCAGCTAGGTGGCATGGCATATAGAGATACAGGTGAGGAGTTAGGAAGACATGAGTGAAAATCTGGGCATAGATACTTACTAGTTGTGTGATCCTTGTCATATCACCTAATCCTGTTTGTCTCTGTTTCATCATCTGCAAAATGATCTAGAGAAAGAAATGGAAAACTTCTCCAGTATCTTTGCCAAGAAAAACCTCAAATGGAGTTAAAGAGTCAGACATGACTCTATTTATCTTTGGATCTGTTTTTTTTTTAATTTACTTAGCTATAAACCTATTTTCCTAACTATTAAAGTAAAAGGCATTTTCCCTACTTTCTTTATTGATAGATCAAATTTATGAAATGTACTTTTATCCCCCTGATAGACATACATGTTTTGAACCACATAATATACAGGAGGTTGCTCTGACCTTGGGCTCAGGAGATTCCTGAGTTCAAATTACCATTTTCACACTTAATATTTATGTGGCTATAAGTTTGTTAATTTCTTATCCTCAGCTTCCTCATCTGCATAATACTGATAATAATGCCTATAATTTCTGCCTCAAAAGAATTTTGTGAGGACTAAGTGAAATCTTTAATGTAAAATATTTTGTAAACCATCAGATTCCATATAAATATCAGTTAATACTATAACTATCATTTATAGAAGATCATACTATTAGACCATCAATATCTTTCATTTCACTTTTGAGTAGAGATTTGAGGTTTATCCTCAAGTATTTCTACTGTCTTCTAACTTTGTGCTTAATAATATGCATTTGTGCAATGAATGGCTGAGAACTGGGGTGAATTTTCTCCTCTCTCAGAGGTATTTTCTCAACTATTCATACCACAAACTTGTCTTCATCAGAATTATATCACCACTAAATGAATTAGACATGGCCCAGACTAAAACTCAAGATAAACTGCCAAGATTCAATGGCAGAGAAAACCTCTTTTTTTACCCTTAAGCCACCAATATTGTTAGTAGCTGCACATAAATCTAATATGTAAGAAGATCTTCCTGTAGAGGTTACATCTGTTATAAGAACTGTACAGTAATAGTCTTGTGAGATGATGTGTCACTTTCTATAGATAAGGACTAGAAGCATAAAGAAGTAGATTCAGGAGAAAGGGAAAGGGAGAGGTAGAATGGGGTAAATTATCTCATAGAAGATGAAAGACAAAACTTTTACAGTGAAGAAGAAGATGGAGGAGATGAAAGGGGTAATGAGGAATAGCATATATATATATGTAAATATATATATATATATATATTCATTTTGGTATAGAAATCTATCTTGTTCTACAGGAAACTAAGAGAGAAAAGACATAAGAGAAGGGTGAGGGGGCTGATAGAAGAGAGGGCAAATTGGAGGAGGTAGTGGTCAGAAGCAAAACACTTTTGAGGGGGAACAGGATGAAAGGAGAGAGAGAATAGAATACAAATATTTAAATCAAGTTTTTCTGATGAAGAAATGTGTATATATGCATATAAATACATATATGTATGTGTATATATATATATATATATAAATTCATTAATATATTTCTTATTTGTCACTTTTGACTGTTTATAATACCATTTAGGATTTTTTTTGTCCTTTCTTTTCTTTTTGCAAAAATACTGTAGTGATATTCTTCATAGATGAGGAAACTGAGGCAAATAGGGTCAAGTGATTTGCCTAGGGCCACACAGCTATAGTATCTGAATGGATTTGAACTCAGATCTTCCTTACTCCAGACTGGCATTCTATCTATTGCAACACCTAGTTATCCATGTATTATGCCCTTATTCCCCCTGGAAATTACAATTACTGATAAGTCTATGGCTATTTAAAACCAAGCCAAGTGTGACAGCAGTTTGTAGGGCTGAGATGATGAATTATGCCTGAAAGAGTGTAATTATTTCATTGAAAGACTTGGATGATTCATAAAAAGCATTAGAAAAAGATTGAAATACTTTAGCTGTGTTGCTATGATCAAGACCCTGAAGTAATAGCTACATAACGCAAGTCATGGGGTCAGCATATTTGTCAGGAAAGGTAATGTCATATGTGTTTTACTGAAAATATCCCTTTAGGCAATGATGCTTGGTAAGTTTATGTGGTTTACAGGGCTGACTTTCCAGATACTAAATTCAATCATTTTATATTAACAGATGATTGCTAGTATTCATTGCTTCTAATTATTTTTCATCTTTCAGGGTCTTATAGGCTTGACATGTATTTATCCTTGTAGAGTTATCTTTTTTTATATCTATATATGTACTGCAGAGCTGTTATTTTCTCTCTTCATTTATTACATGATAAGTTTGACAAGCTGGGGGAAAAAAAGCACAACACTTTAATTGAATTGACATGATACTTTCTTTACCAGTCTTGATTATAACAATTATCAACTTTTTCATATTTTCTCATAAATATTCTTAAAGGTACCATCAAATGTACTAGAAGTCTCTAGCCAATTGAGGAATGTCAGGGTAGAAGTATTTGTGTGTGTGTGTGTGTGTGTGTGTGTGTGTGTGTGTGTTAAAGGAAGGAAACATTTATTAAGTGTCTACTATTTAGTCAGTGCTGAGCTTAATAATTTATCAATATTGTATTATTTGGTCCTCTCAACAACTTTGGAAAGCAGGTACTGTTATTATTTTCATTTTACAATTAAGTAAACTAAGGCAATGGGATGATATAGCTAGTAATTATTTAAAGCTGGATTGGAACTTCTAGCCTGTGTAGAAGTTCCCATATATCATAAAGGGTGTGTATTTGTCCTTCTATCTTGATAAATGACAAACTTACTGCCTTGTCTGGCTATACATGTCTTTGAAAATGTCATGTGCTATATTTCTTCATCATATCATCATAGCCAACTTACAGTCACCATGTGTCTTTCAACTGCCTTTTAAGTAATTTGCAGCTTACTCTCTTTTTAGATCATTGTTTTCATGGTTTTCTGTGATACAGTTTTGTTGAAAGAATACTACTGTTAAAGAGTTAGGCTTTTGCAATAACAAATAGTTCAGCAACTTTGAAAGTACTTCAGTTTCCCCCAAATATCCTCTTGTGTCCCCTAACCACTGTAAAGGAGAAATTTTAAAATATAAAATATTTGATCTTATTAAAAATCTTTTTTTCTGGCAAAAACTATAAAAATATTTTAAATTATATAATTTCTATCTGATCTTCAACTGCAAGGACTTATGATTCACTTTCTTGTTTAATTTATAATTTCCCTTAAAACTTGCAACTCTACCTCATGCTGTCACCAAGGTTTTATTGAATTATACAAATATGTCCATCAGACCTACAGAGTTACTTGGAAATAGTAGTTGCTCTCCTAATGTTCTCATTTAGCTTTATTTAAAATATTTCATTTGTATTGCATCCAGTTAAACATGCCTTCTGAATTGATAAAAGTCATGATGTATTTCCCAATGGTATGCCTTCCTGCAATGTACTAAGGGTAGCAAAGGCAATACTGCTTCTATGACAGAAGACAGCATAATCAAATTGTTCTTTAAATCGTTAACTGTTACCAAATAAATGATTCCACTACAGCAGCAGCATAATTTTACAATCTAGTACTTATTCAATGTTTATTGATTTGACTCTTAGACCAAAAACAAGTGGTATTTGACCAACATTCGTATTACATGACCCAGGTCTCCTAGGGGTATGAGGAAAGTTTTCTCCACAATCACGACTTTTCTAACTTTGGAAATAGTGAAGCAATATAAAGAAGAAAACTTCCATGTGAGTAGGTCACATAATGTCTCCCAGGCTCACTTTCCTCATTTTGAAATGAGGGATAATAAAAAGCATCAACCTCACTTTCTTGTTATGAAAATCAAATATATTAATGAGACATGATTTGCAAACCTCTATAAATGTTGGTTATTGTTGTTATTGCCTTAATAATGGTCTTCCAATCTAATGTCTTTATTTTATATATGGGGCAACTGAGGTGAAATGCCTTCCCTAAAGTCACATAGGAAGTGAACGGCAAAGCCAGACTTCAAAGCCAGGTTCTTTGCAGATTAAGTCCTTTACATTAAGTCACATTGCTGTTGACATACTTTCAAGGAGTTAGCTGTCTTATCTTAATCTCAATTACATTTGTTTAGTTCATCATAAATAACATTTCAGGCAGTTTTGCAATATGATCAGTCAAGAATTTCTAGGGTTACAATTATAAGAGATCTTTTCCATCCATGCTCTCTGTAGTCTAGGAGATAAGACAGTCTCTTTGGGTCACCATTCAATATTCAGAAAATTTTTGATTTGCATGCTGAATTCCTGATTTTCTGTCAGATTTCCTTCTACAATACCATTGCACCTTCCCCAAAACTAAATGAATTTACATTGTCCAAAAAGAAAAAAAGGAAAAAAAAATCTGCATTACCCACAAAAGAAATGAGACTTTTAAAAGTGAACAATCAGAACCATAAAAAATTCACTTAGTAGATCATAAAGTTATAACTTGTAGAGCTTCAATCTGCTTCTAGTAAGTAAGCCAACTGCTTTTGCTGAAGTTTTTTTTTTTCCTTTTTGTCTTTGAATGATAGGTTTCCAATGAAGGAAAGGAATGAATCTAGCAACTTCACTGTCCTCTAATTCTTATGTCACCTATACTACATATGCATAAAACCTCTCCTTGATGAAAAATTTCACTTTTAAAACTTCTACTCTCTATTCTGCTTGAAAGGTAGTCTCTTCTCCCAAAAGGGTTGTGATCTCTACTCTGAAACATTTCATTTCCTTTATTTTTGCATTATCACTGTTATGTAAAAGATAAAACTCTCATTTATTTCCTAGGCAATTGCAAATTATAGTGCAATTTCAGAAATATTTGAGAAGCCAGTAGGAAACATCTTGCATGATTGTCAGGTTTCTGAAACACAATCTATGGGCTGTTTTTTTTTTTTTTTTTCATGAGCAGGTTGTGGTTATCTCAATATTTTACCAGAACATTCATACTCAGCTTTGCCCGTCAGACTGTTAGCTGTAAATGCAACTTTTAATATGCAAATAAAATGATACAAAGTTGATATCAGAGTTGAAGAATGAATGAATGAATACATTTATTTTCTAAATTCAAAATTCTAGTTGAAAACAAATAATTAAGATTTGTAATAGAATTTCCTCCTCCCCCTCCAAGAAACTCAGATATAAAACAATTTACCTAATTGAGATCCCTGCCTCATTTAGATAAAAACTTAAAAAGACAGCACTAATATTATTTTCAACTTTCTCAATATTTCTTTTCTATATTTAGTAGTATTTACTATTGATATATAATGAAAATAATAATGAAGATGATGTTTATTTTTCTATGTCCATTTTAATGAGAAATTTTATATTTGGAGAGCAACTTGGTTTTTAACATAAAATTATCGTCCTTCCGGGGGTGGAGCCATGGTGGCGGAGATCAGACAGGATTCTCTGTAACCTCCTCTAACCTCCCCTCAAACTAACAAAATATGAAGCCTCTAGACTGATTCTGAAGCAAAAAAATCCACAATATCCGGAGAGCAACGCGATTCTAGAAGAAGATACTCTGGAGGAACCTCAAAACAGGTCTGTTTTAATGGGGCAGGGGGTGGCCTGCTGAACCCAGACTGCAGCACAGGGAGACCGGGGCAGGGAGCTGGAGCAGGGAGCTGGAACAGGAGTCAGAACAGGAGTGGGAGCGTTGTGCTTTTCACACACCTGGGAGTCTTCTGCAGGCCTCTTGGAACAATTTGTCCTGATTGTGGGCAGGTGGTTTGGAGGGTCTGCCTTTTGAGGGGGATAGATTGTGAACCACTGAACCCCTGATGAGCATCAGACCTAGCTGCCATTACACAGCACCTTAAAGCAATCAATCAAACAACAGGTCTGATAAGCACCAGAAATAATTCAATCAGCGGAGCTGCCCAGCCCTGACATAATTCAATCAGCAGAACTGCCCAGTTCCTGAAATAACTCAATCAGCAGAACTGCCCCAGGGCAAATTAAAGCAGCTGTCCCACCTTTGCCCTAAACAGACCTCACACCTTTAAAAAAAATGAATAAAAAACCAAAAAGAGCTCTCACCATAGACAACTTTTATGGAGAGAGGGAAGAACAGACCTCAAATCCTGAGGCCCCTAAAGGTAAAGCAACTCCAGAAAAAGCCCCTAAAAGAGACATAAATTGGTCTCCATGTCACAAGGCTCTCTTTGAAGATTGCATAAAAAATCTTAAAAGAGAGTTAGAAGAAACATGGGGAAATGAAATGAGATCACTGCAAAATAAAATAGAAAAAATGGAAAAAGAATGCAGTGAACAAAAAAATGTAATTGGTCAATTGCAAAAGGAACTAAAAACAGTAACTGAAGAAAATAAGACATTAAAAATTAGAATCGAACAATTGGAAATTAATGACTCATCAAGACTTCAAGAATCAGTTGAACAAAAACAAAAAAATGAAAAGATAGAGAAAAACATGAAATATCTCCTAGGAAAAACAACTGACCTGGAAAATAGATCTAGGAGAGACAATCTAAGGATTATAGGGCTTCCTGAAAGCCATGATGAAAAAAAGAACCTGGACACTATATTCCAGGAAATCATAAAAGAAAACTGCCCTGATATTTTACACCCAGAAGGCAAAATACTCCTTGAAACAATCCACCGATCACCTCCTGAAAGAAACCCAAAAATTAAGTCCCCCAGAAATATCGTGGCTAAATTCCAGAACTATCATACCAAGGAAAAGATATTACAAGAAGCCAGAAAGAAACAATTTAAATATCGGGGAGCTACAATTAGGATCACACAGGACCTAGCAGCTTCTACTTTGAAGGATCGAAGGGCCTGGAATCAGATATTCAGAAGGGCAAAGGAACTTGGATTACAGCCAAGAATAAGTTACCCAGCTAGAATGAGCATTATCTTCCAGGGAAGAAGATGGTCTTTCAATAATATAGGAGAATTTCACCTATTTCTACTGAAAAGACCAGAACTGAACAAAAAATTTGATCTACAAACACAGAACACAAGAGAAACATAAAAAGAAATGACCA
>JAJPUD010019810.1:0-25848 GCA_023553655.1 Myrmecobius fasciatus
ATCATACACAGCAACAACAGTATTACATGATGATCAATTCTGATGGACATAGCTCTCTGCAACAAAGAATTGTCTCAAACCAGTTCCAATTGTTCACTGAAAAAAACCATGTACACCTAGAGAGAGGGATATGAAAGATGGACCACAATGTAACATTTTCATGATCTCTATTGATATTTGCTTGCATTGTGTTGCCTTTCTCTTGTTTTCTTTTTTTCTTGTAGATAGGATTTTTCTTGCATAACTTGCCAAATATTTTAACATTATTAACATGTAGTGGACTTCCTGCCATCTAGGGGAGGGAGGGGACAGGGGGAAAATTTGTAATGGAAAGCTTTGTAAAGATCAATGCTGGGGAACTACCCATACATATGTTATACAAATAAAAACCTTTAATAAAAAACAAACAAAAAAAATAATATTTGCTGTTGGTTTTAGATAGGTACAGCTTATTATTAAGAAAACCTCTCTTTATTAATATGCTCTTTACTGTTTTTAATAGGAATAAGTGCCATATTTTGTAAAAAAAAAATTTGTCTTCATGTATTGAGATTATCATCTATTTTTGATTTTCTTATTGATATAGTTGATTATGGTTATGTTTTTTCTAATATTCTACCAGCCCTGCATTCCTGTTATAAATCACACTTGGTCATAGTGTATTAGGATAATACTGCTGATAATGTGCTATAATTTAATTGCTAATATTTTATTTAAATTTTTTGTATCAATATTCATTACTCATATTGGTATGTAATTTTCTTTCTCTGTTTTGGTTCTTTCTTTTTTAGATATTAGTGCCACATTTGTGTCATAGAAGGAATTTGGCAATGTTCTTTCTATACCCATTTCCCCAAATAGTTTACATAGCACTGCAGTTAATTTTTCTTTAAACATTTGGTAGAATTCACTTGTGAATCCATCTGGCCTGAGATGTTTTTTGGAGAGTTTATTATTGACTTTTTCAACTTCTTTTTCTAAAATTGGACTACTTAAGTAAGTTATGTCTTCTATTAATCTGTGCAATTAATATTTTTGTAAATATTCATCCACTTCAGTTAGATTGTCTGACTTGCTGTCATACATTTGGGAAAAATTATAACTCCTAATTATTGCTTTAATCCCCAAATGATTCATAAACAATGTGTATTAAAAATAAATAAATTTACTAGGGAAAAAAATTATTTCCCCTGGAGGAAAGAAACACCTTAGCTGCAGTTGAGTAGAGAACTAGAAGACCTCACACTTCAGTATGGAAGAAACAGATGGCAATTTTTAGTGGAGAAACAGTAGATAGCATGCCTCCAGAGACCTAACAGCTTTGAATAGAAGTGAAAGATAATGTGTCAACATATTTATAAAGAAGTAGCAAGAACCAGTTTTTAAGACAACAAAGTAATTAAACAGGTATGAAACTCTACAAAAGTGAAATGTGTGGAAAAAAATGTTTCTTCTCCTGGCAATTTGTTGCCAAGTAATTGATGGAAAAATGATCTGCTTTATTGCTCTTTATGGGAAGGGGATATTGGAGTTCCTTGTGACTGATATTCTATTTAATTAAATATTTTTTGCTTTGAATTAAAATATAATTTTTACCTAGTGAAAAGCAGTATTAGATTGTCATTATGATATATAGATTTTAATTGATGATGAACCCAAAATATCTCAAACTTGACCGTAGCTTTCAAATAGTTGTGATAGCTGGAATACAATGCCAAGAGGGAAATACATCTGCATGTGGCTGTTAAGATGTTCACAAGATGCAAATGTGGCAACAAAGTAAGGAGAATGACAGCACCCTACTTAACTATGGCATCCTTCTATACCCTTCCCCCATCAAACATATAGTAAAGATATTGCCACAGCACACCTACAGAGAATTTGCAAAAAAAAAAAAAAAGAATGATGGAATATTTCGTATCAGTATATATGTAGAGCAGAGAAATGTTTTCATTAGCTACTACAAAGTGTACAATGTTTTATTTTTTCTATGCTCTAGTAACTTAACCCTATGATCAGATTACAATGTAATAAATATACTAGAAAATGACATTTAGATATAGACCAGAGCAAACTTATTCTTCTTTTGGATATCAGGGAAAACAAAGGATTGTTCCAAAAGGGATTCTTAACTTAATGTTTCCTTACCCCAAATAGTCTATGAATAGGTTTCAGGTGGCAGTCTGAGAATTTGGATAGAATTTCATTTTCACTAACTTCTAATAGTAATTTAGTATTTCTTTCTCTCTCTCTCTCTCTCTCTCTCTGTCTCTCTCTCTCTCTTTTTTTTTTTTTGCTTTTTTGCTGAGGCAATTGGGGTTAAGTGATTTGCCCAGGGTCACACAGCTAGGGAATGTTAAGTGTCTGAGACCAGATTTGAAATCAGGTCCTCCTGACTTCAAGGCTGTTGCCCTATTCACTGCGCCACCTAGTTGCCCCAATTTAGTACTTCTTTAAATTATTTAAAAATATTATACTAAGAAGGGGTCCATAAATTCCACCTAACTGCCAAAGAGTTGGGAGGATGGATCTCAGACTTTTGCTCTAAAACAAAATAAAAGGAATTGAATCTAATAGCTACTAATACAATTTTTAGAAGTATATGGAGGGGGCAGCTAGATGGCCCAGTGAATAGAGCACTCAGCCCTGAAGACAGGAGAACCTGAGTTCAAATCTGGTCTCAGACACTTAACATTCCCTAGCTGTGTGATCCTGGGCAAGTCACTTAACCACAATTGCCTCAGCAGAAAAAGCAAAAAAAAAAAAAAAAAAAAAAGAAGAAGAAGAAGAAGTAGTAGTATTTGGAGGTGAAAGGGAATTCTGAGCAGTGGCTGGAGAATGAAAAGTTGAAGAACATGTCAAAAAGAAGAAAGGGAAGAAGGTCTATAGCTTCCTTGAAGCTATGTAACAGATGGTAGGTTCATTCTGAGAGGCGGTGGTTGGAACTTCTAAGGAAGAAGCAACTGCTCATATCCTTGGAGGATCTCTATGTGCTAGCAGGTGCGACATCATCCACTAAGCTTCAAAGAAAAAAAAAACATTAGCAGTGTTGGTGGGTGACTCTCTGTTGAGAGGCACTGAGGCAGCTAATTGTTGACCTGGTAACCACAATACTCAGGTCTGTAGTCTTCTAGGACTCCTTAAACCTAAATCACTGTGGCTCTGAATGATCGGCCAACTGAATATGTGAACAGAGAACCAAATATGAATGTCTTGTGAAACAGGATGACTACTACCCTCTTCTGGTGATTCATATGGGCACAAAGAATATTTTCAGAATGAAGCTAGAATCATAAACAAGGATTATGAAGTCTTGGACAATACATCTAAAACTTTAAGAAAATAGATAAATTTCTCATCCTTGCTGATTATATAAGGTAAATGCTTCAGTAGAAAAAGATTAGGAAATCTCTCTTCCTCTCTCTCCCTCTCTTCCTCTCTCCCTCTCTGTCTCTCTCTGTCTCTGTCTCTCTGTCTCTCTGTCTCTCTCTCTTTCTCTCTCTCTCACACACACACATAATGTGATTTTTAAAATAGTATTTTAAAATATAGAAAATATTTCCCTGCCTTGAGATGGAGAGGACATAATCTCATCTCCATACCCTCAGAATCTCTATTTATCTTCTGTATAGGGGTGATAACTGAACTCATGGGACTTGATGAACTCTCTGTCACACACACACACATAGTGGATATATAGTATGAGAAGACCTTCAAAAACTTTGAGTTTAGCGGGTAATAAGCCATAAGGATTTCTTGCTATTTTACTGACAGAATTTTGCCCTTCTATTTAGATTTCCTGGAGCTCAAGAAAATTTAACATTTTATCTTTTCATAGAAATGAACTAAACTTGATTGAATTTT
The DNA here is from genome assembly GCA_023553655.1 of Myrmecobius fasciatus. Classification (NCBI taxonomy): domain Eukaryota; kingdom Metazoa; phylum Chordata; class Mammalia; order Dasyuromorphia; family Myrmecobiidae; genus Myrmecobius; species Myrmecobius fasciatus. The sequence goes on from JAJPUD010019810.1 coordinate 3,865, forward strand.
TAAAAATAGTGTGTAGAATAGAAGGAACAAAAATAATTACAAACATTACTAACTTATATTAAATAAGCTTTTATTTCAGTTCTCAGGATCTTGACCTCTGTATTTAGAATTCTTTTATTTCATTTATATGTTTTGGAATGTAAATGACTTAGGAAGAAATCCATAAAAACAACATTTGTATAATTTACAGCTCAATTATCAGCAGAATGTATGTAACATAACTGGCTTATTAATGGAATATTTATGACTATTGTCATCTGTGGCTTTTCTTCAACCATGCAGAACAAAGTACTTCATTTTATGTTTGCGTCATTTCCAGCAGCACCAACAAACTGAGCATGGAACCCTGGGCAGGGTGAGTTTATGAATTTTTATTAGAAGTGAATTCTCGGTACACATTATTTGAACTGGTAAAAAAAATATTAATTTTAAGAGATCCCAAATAAGTGAAGTATTTTAGATTTTAATACTAAGCTGTGTTTACTTTCTCCAGTGTTTCCTTCAATAAGTCATTAAAAATTCTGAATCTCAGTTTTCCTTATCTATAAAATGAGTTGATGAGTGTAAATGACCTCTAAGAGCTATTTTGAAGCCTATTAATAGAAGAGTTTTAAAAGATTATGTCAGAGAAATATAAACAATGAGACAATGGACTTGACAATGTACTAGAATTTGAGAAGCTCAGTAGCTTAAATTTGTCCATTAAATGTGATTTTTTTAATGGCTGCAGCACCTACAAAGGACTACTGTAGTGGAATAGATTGAAAATCCCGTAAGGGAAGGGTTAAATTCATTTTTGCCTTTGTATTTCTATTTCTACATGATAAGTATCTAATGGATGTTTGCTAATTGATTCATTGGAATTGTGATGGGAATGAGTTAAAGAGAACATCATTAATATAAATACTGGTCTGTGAAGTGAACATGGAAAAAGAGCTGACTTGGAAGTGCAAATAATGTACCAAAGAGTCAGTCATGTGTCCACTATGTGGGCATGAAGTATGGAGGCTAGCATAGAACAAAAAGTCAAAAATTGTTTCTAGGAAATCTTGTGAAAATTATTTGAAGGTCATAATTAAATAGAATGAAATTATAACATATTTGTTCATAAAAGAGGTTATGAAAACATAAATAGAAATAAAAAATAAAAGTAGTTCCATTCTTCATATCTTTTGAGAAAATTTGTTTTTCTAATTTGTTGGAGGAGGAAAATGTCAAGCTCTAGCAAGTATGGTGATTTGCTACACTGTTCTCAATTGAATATTGGTTTATTGGTCTAGCATGACTTGTATATTACTTGCTGTTGTCTGAGGTATGAAGAGTTGATTATGATACTTTCTTTCTTATCAGGCTCCAAAGATGCAAAAGCTTCCAAAGTCCTCTAGGCAAAAACTGTTCTTTAAGGTGTGAGTTTAAATTTTGCACTCAGATACTTAGCTACATAACGCTGAGCAAGTTGTTTAAATTTCTCATCCTCAGTTTCCCCAAGCATAAAATGAATATGATAATAATGCCTTTTTCACAGGACAGCTGTGAGGATGAAATAATATGCTGATATACAAAGTACTTTGTAAACTTAAAGTTCTATAAGAAATGATGCTTATAGTAGTAACAGCAACAACAGCATTAGTAATAGTAATAATATGCATTGGTCTGTGAGTTTCAACAATGATTTTCTTTTACTTTCTTTGTATCCCCAGAGTTTAACAAAGTGTTTGGTATATAATAGTTCCTTGATAAATGACTTGATGACTATTAAATTTGATTGCAGCTTTCCTAGCACCCTGAAGAGTCCCTTGCCCAAAAGAATCACCAAAATAAATAGATTTCATTGAAGCATTTCATTCTTATTTGTTTGTTTTGTTTCATTTCATTTTGTTTTCTTCCTTGCTAACTGTGCTTTGGCTCTCCTGATTGCTTTTCTTATCTTGTCACAATAACTCAAATTAAATTAGTTAAATTCTATGTGATGACTGGATCCTGACTACTTCCCTCTGTTAAACTCATTTTCCTGCAGTTTCTGATTAATATTCATAATCCCTGACTCCTGGCTGTTTTGCTTGATTTGACTCCTTGCTTTTCATTGACCTTCAGCCTCCATATGTTCTCTTGGTTGAACCAGCTCTCTGATTTTCTTATTCAAATCCTTGCCTGCTGGACCTTTCTAATCTTGCTTCCTATTCCTCCCTCTTTTCACTGGGTTAGGAATGGATGTGTTCACATCAATGAGAAATGGCATTTCAGCTTTCTTGACCTAAGATTGCCTTTTCAATTCTCATCCCTTTAATAAAGTATTTGTCAAGGTTTGAAAAAGTCAAGTATTAATGATGACAGGTAAGTAGTCTTGCCTACATTTTACCTCAACACAGCTATCAATAGTTTCAATGGACTCACTAAGAGATGAATTTCAGAAAATCAATGCATCTCTTTTCTTAGACACTTTTGATCAGGTATGTACTACTAAGGTTAGGCTTGTTTATGGTCCATTATTCATATTTCTAAAAAGTCTCTTTTCCCTTTTCAAAAAATAAACATTTCATTGACAAAATTATATTTTATCTTTTTCTCAATTGTTGTAACATATCAGCATCATAAAAAAAATTCCTTCATTGGTCATGTCAAATATAAGTTATAGAGTGTGTGTGTGTGTTCATAGATGTATACATACATATACACATTATATATATATATATATGTGCATATTTAGCAATGTACACACAACATATATGTATATGTATACACATATGTTTACATGTGCACATACGTGCATGAACACACAAGCACACTACTCTGCAAAAGAAGTATAATCTTCTTTCAGGTAAAGTTTGTTCTTTTTTATTTCATATTCTTTTTTTAATAGTAGTTCTTGTTTGTTTGTTTTTCCATTTATATTATTGTAGTCACTATGCTTACTGCAATATAGGTTCTACTAAATTGAGGCTTCGTGTCCTGGTCAATCTCTATTATAGTCTAAGGTAAGATGGTGATTGGACTGCTAGATGTTGAGAAAAGATGTCCAAGTAAAATTGAATTGATTTTTCTATAAAACTTCTGACTATTAGTTTCCTCCTAATTCAGAAAATCACAAAAGACCTATTTTTTTATTCACAGTAGTTTATAGGTTGCAGGTTTGTAATAGTACTAGGAACCTTTTGCCACAAATAATACATTAGATAACTCCTAAATAATTACCAAAACAGTCTATATTAATATCTTTCCCAGAGTCATGATATTCATATATGGAATTTTGAACTCAGGCCTTCATGATTATAAGATCAACAGCTTATTCATTTTAGCAGGACTTAGTCTATGTGTCAATCAAAACATTTATTAAGTACTCACATAAGAGCTCATAGAGTTATGAACAAATGGCTATAGTACACATTTGACTACCTAAGTTTCAACATAAGTTTCTACTTGGGAAGAGGGTGATTTTTCAAGATTGAGTTTCTTAAAATTATTTTGCAATAACCTGATTTCCCATTAATGACAATGCCTTCTACATGATATTGTATTGAGTACCAATTACTACTAGTATCATCTGAAGTAGGCTTCTTTCAAAGAGATTCAAAGAGTCTTCTCCTCTACCAGGAACCATCTAATTATGTAAAGAAAAAAGGATTAAAAGGAATAAATTAATCTTTAAGGAGATGCATATATTCAGATATTTCTAATCAGTATAATTTTCTTGGGACAACTCAAAATATGCCCGTCTTTATAGTAATAATTAACCAAACAATAACTATGTGTTGGCAGTTCCCTGAAAAATTATTAGAATCACCCACAGCTTGATTTATTTTTTAGGAATTTGAAGAAGGTAGGAAACTTGCCACTGTCTGAGTGTATGCAACTGTAGACTCCTCCTGGATTCTCTTAAACATGATTTCTAAGTGCAAGGAATTAAATGATAATATAGTATTGACTCATACAGAACTCTTGGGCCACTTCACTAGCTTTTTTCCACTCCATTTTCCATCTTCCTTACTGAATTAGCACAGTCCCTGGAACCCATAGTAGGCATTTAATAAATATTTGATGACAATTTGGCATGGTAATATATTTGTATTGTTATTTCTATTATTTATCTATTAAATGATATTGATATTTTTCATAATATATAATTTTTGTTTTCAATATAACTACAATAACAATTATTCATGTAATATTTATAGTTTTATGATTATTTATAAATATTATCTCATCCTCATAACAAGACTAGGAGATAGGTATTATTATTATTATCCACATTTAACAGATGAGGAAATTGATGTGAATAAAAATGTTAAGTTGGTATAGATTGTTAACATCAAAGATGTTGAAGACGAGGATGATATAAATAAAGATGAAAATAAAAATGAAGATATTGATAAGAAGACTGATAGTGTTAGTGGTGGTGGTTTCCTGGGGTCTCATATTTAGCTGTTATCTGAGAAAGGATTTGAACTCATATTTTCATAACTCTAAATTGAATAATGTATTAATTGTGTCACTTATGATTTTGATTTCTTATTCAACAGAATCTCAAAAACACACATAGACAATTAGGAAATAGGAGGCATGGTTCCTGACATTTTCAATAAAACCAACTAGCCCATTCCTGACTTGCTTATTGTATTAAAGTTTTTTTTAGATTGTTTCATTTGGAATGTACCTGAACAGTGTTTTCATCCAACCTATCTGATTCATGTGTTCAGCCTATAGTACCTCTGACAAATGGTCATATAATTTTATCCAGAACAACAAATAAGAAATAATATCCTATGAGCAAATTCATTAAATTTTCAGACAATTCTCTTAGTTACAAAGTTCTAACTAAAATCTTCAATTATTTTTCATGCAAAATGCTTTCTCAAACCTTTTTTGTACATAAACATTTCAAGTTTTTAACCAAAGTGAATGGTTTTAATTATACCTTTATTAAATTTTAATCTCATTAGATTTGGCCTTTCACTCCAACTTGTCAAGGTCCTTTTGAGTGCTGATGACATTATCTGTTGAATTATTCTGTCAACCTTAAGCTTAGTTACATTCCCAAATTGGATAAATACACCCCTGCAAGATGCTGAGGTATTGATGAACAAAATAGGCATATATTAGAGTGAACACAAATCTCTATAGTATGAACCATTATATGTCTTGACACTATTTAGTTATGGTTGTTCAATCACAGTATGAATTCACACTCCACATTTTTAAGCTTTTTCCAAAGGGAACTTTGGAGAGGTAAAATGCCAAATGCTTTTTAATTCATTTGAAAAGATGGGAATGGCACTAAATCAAAACAATTTTTTTCATGAATGCATGCCTTTCTTTACAAATGCCTGAGGTATATTTATCTGCCCCCTTTCTCTTTTTCTCTTTGTCTCTGTCTGTCTCTCTCTCTCCTTCTCTCTCTGTCTCTTCTCCATCTCTGTCTCTGTCTCTCTGTCTCTGTCACTCTGTTTCTCTGTCTCCTCTCCCTATGTTTCTTCCTTTCTGTATCCCTGTGTATATTTCTATCTATTCATGTGCAACCATATGTGAAGGCAAACACACATTCAGTCTTCAATTTTCTTTATCTCTATAGATGGTTACATTAAAATTATACATTTATAACAGATATTTATATATATATTAATGCTTATGCATTCAAACATATATAATTATATGTATATATATAATTGTTTTATTGCAAAGTACATTATATATAATCTGTCAACAAATATATGAATTTATTTTATACTCTGGTAATATTAATTTTATTAAGAGAATGATTTATTTGTATTCATTACATTTTATTAATTTTATTATCGGAGATAGACATATGAACAATGATTGAACCTATGATTTCATTGTTGAAGAGAAATCTCAGATAAGGAAACTCCCTATTCCAAGGTAGATAAGAATCTTCTTTTGGTTAAGGATGATAAAGAGCATTCTAGAGCATTGAAACATAAGGTCATTTCTTCATGATCACATAACCAACTTGTGACAAAGGTGACATTTGAATCCAGGCCTTCTCTAGATTCTAGTGTCAGAACATTTAAAAATATATTTTAAAAATAATAATTGACATAAATTTTAATTCAGAATCAGCATTTTGTGAGTAGAATAGATTTGCAAACAGGTCAAATACTAATTTTATTCTTGAGAACCATTTGTTTTTAGTTTAGGGTATTTCACATGATGGCTATTCCACACAACTTTTCCCCTAGGTTATTTTGGGATAGAACCAAACTCATCTTTTCCAGAGATCACTGGACTTGTATGAAATAAGAAGCATGAATAATCATTTGACCAGGTGCTCTCTTGGGGAGAGCATTCCCATTGGTCCTTCCTCTATTTCCTGATATTCTTGATTTTTAAAAAATGAGAATCACAGTTTCAGCTTTCATTTTCTACTTGTAATGGAGAATATATTTCATATATAGACTCTTTTGTTGTTCATTGCCAGTAATTGACAAATGTTCTTTTGGGAAGAAAAGAGCCCCAATAGGGAATTGGCAGTCATAGATAAACCACAGTAAAAATGCAGATTGATTTTTATCTACAAGTTCACTCTTTTTATTGATCACTTCCCAAAGTGGAGTCATCTTCCATTAAGTTGATGGTGAAGGGTCAATGTTAATGAGCCTCCAAGTTTACTGGTATTCCAACTCCCAGTATCTATGAATGGAGAAGATGATAAAGTCATATTTCCTTTCTTTATCCCCAGTAATAAATTAAGATTATCATATAAAGTTTGAAAAATGTGTTGAATAGAGAATTTTTTTCAGGAACTCCCCCAAATTTATTTCTCTATGTTGTCCTAGGGAGTATATTATAGCAAATATTACAATATAGAGATAAAAAAGGTCTGATTTCCCTGTGGAATGTTTTAATTTTTTCCCCTTTAATCATATTCAGTTTTCAGAAAAGTAATACATTATTAGCTCCTTTTTTCTACTGAGAAACAATTCCACCATTTAAAAGAGAACATACAATGAATATTAGTCAGAGAGGAATACTCTTGGGAGTAGTCCTAGTACAAAAGACACAAGAAAATTGCAAACTGCAATTTTTAAGGAGATTTTTCCTTTTCTAGATATCAGGATCATACTGATATTATATTCAGGTTATTGAATATATATACATGTGTGTGTACATGTATATGTGTATGTGTGTGTGTGATTTTTGCCAAAGAGTAGGTGAAGAAGTATCAAACATAACTGAGAAGATTAAAGATTAAACAACAACAACAACAAAATGCTCATCAATTCACTGACATGTCATTGATGTATATTGAGATCTGTAAGGAAGAAATTTTTGTTCTTGAAACATTGTCCATACAGTTTCATCAATATTTTCACTTCTTGAGGCAGTGCAATCTACTCTGATTTTAGAGTCATAAATCATAGGTCATATATTGGGAACTGGAAGACTGCCCCAAGTCTTTGAAGTCTGACCCACTCATAAAAGATGAAGAAATTGAATCCTTGAGGATTTTATTCTGATCAAACCCATGTAGCCCTCAGCAGCAAGGTTGGAAGTTAGGATCTCTGATTAAAGAACCAGTACTTCACCAGAGCTAAAAGTCTACTGGGTTTACTTCCTTCTCATGAGATGTTGAACAAGTCATTTAAAGTTGTTGAACCTCAGTTTTCTTCTTAACAAAATGAAAAATGGAATTTGTTGCCTCTAAAATTCCTTCTAGTTAGAGAATCATAATTCCAAAATAGAACTTTATCAAAATTTTCTGTTCCAAAACATGGGCTTCAAATCACCAAAATGTCTATAAACATTATTGGTCAATAAAAATGTAAGTGAAAGCAATTCCTTAAAGATGAGAAATATCCCAAAGAAGTATGTGTATGCAAGTGTATGTGGTTTTGTGTGTGTGTGTGTGTGTGTGTGTGTGTGTGTGTGTGGATAGAATTCTATGCTTCAAGAAAGATTGGGGTTCAAAAGTCACTTAGACTCTTAAAAACAGCTGAGACTATTCACCTCTGCTTTTGAGAATCCCCAGTTTCCTATGAAATCCTTAAGGGGTTCCATTCTAGGATTCACTACAAGTATCACTTTAAATTATGGGTCCTTTCCTGATAACCTATCCTATAGCCAATACCCAACTGTTAATATCTTTCTTTAATATCATACTATTTGTGACTTTTTCTGGTGTGTTTTGTTCTGAGTTGGATTTCACCACTGAAATTCGAAGAAAGATGCAGGTCGCTTCTTTCTATCCTCTCTCCCTCCCTCCTTCCATCCCCTCCCTCCTCCTCCTCCTCCTCCTCCTCCTCCTCTTCCTATGTTTCTCTCTCTCTCTCTCTCTCTCTCTCTCTCTCTCTCTGTCTGTCTGTCTCTCTTTCTCTCTCCCCAAGTCTAGCGTGGTTTCCATAGCTCCAGACTTCCTAGCTAGACAAATTATTCCATGTATCTATGTTTTAAGGTGATCTTTAAATGAGACACATATTGTTCATGAACAACTTCCACACAATATACACACAAAACCTCTCATCAGTGTCTCCTTAGAATAAAGACAAATAAGACATTCCTTCATTGATATCAGCAATTGGCAGTGAATAGGGTGGATTCTATACTTTTGAGAAATTATTTCTAAGAAATGTCAAGAGATGCCAAAGAGAAATAGGTTTTTATCCACTAATCTCTATTTTCTCCTTTTATTTTTTCAATCAATCTTGGGTAAGCAGAGCTCATATTCTTTTTGGCATAGGTTAGAATATGAGCTATAACCTATGCCAAATATAATATAATATAATATAATCATATATCATATTAATCAGATCATGCCATTATATTATGTATATACATAAATATATAATTCAACAATATCACAGGCATTATATTCTATTTTCTAGTCAGTGAATCTGCATTTTTATCTAGTGACTACTAACTTTAATTAAGCCCATCATTACCCTAGCCAAATATCCAAGCAATTTTACCTGGAATAAAATCTATAATTTAAACAAAAAGTCATCTATAACATTTAGATAAACTATTTAAAATAATAAATTCATGTAAAAAGCCCTTGCAAGTTTTTGGATATAGATTAATAGGTAAGTCTTGGGAGCATTCTTTACCTAAGGCTATGAGACAATAGAATACTGATGGACCTATATGTTCTAGATGCATGAATGCCAAATGAGCTCCTTCTGATCAGAATTGTAACAACATTGAATGAATTCATGATGATAATTGCTTCAAATATACCTTTTTATGTAATAGCACTAATTATCAGCCACCCTCTACAATGAGTAGATAATCATTATTAATTCCTTTGGCATTCATTGCAGTGACATCAATCAAGATGAGCTCATTTTATTTTAATGTGAATATAATATGTGATACCAAAGGAATTCCACTGTAATTTTGCAGTAAATAATGCCTACTTATTATACAGAATTACCAGTGAGCTCCTTTTCATAGAAAGTGATTGTCTTGGTATTCAGCTTCCCTAAGTCCCTAAGCTTAGTTTTTCCCCTGGTCTTTGTAATGGAAAAAAAATTGTGAAGTATATAATAGGTTAGAGACTCAGAGATATTTTAAAAATCTCAATGACTATTCTGAAGAGTATCTCATTAAAAAAAGTATTGTATATGGACACTAAAAGGAAATCCATTCTTAGACTGTGTAAATTATATGTTTATTTTAAAATAATATTGAGGGGCAGCTAGGTGGCACAGTGGATAGAGCACCAGCCCTGAAGTCAGGAAGACCTGAGTTCAAATCTGGTCTCAGACACTTAACATTCCCTAGCTGTGTGACCCTGGGCAAGTCACTTAACCTCAATTGCCTCAGCAAAAAGCAAAAAAAATAAAAAATAAAAAATAATATTGACTTTGTTTCTTACTTAAAACAAAATGTTAAAGATTTTTTCTTATTCATTTTATGAACCCTCCATATAAGCAAACCAGTGTCTATTAAGAACTTGCTATGTGCCAAACACTGTGCTAGGTTTTAGGGATGCAATAAATAATAAAAAAGGCAACATATGACTTCAAGGAATTGGCATTCATTTAAAGAAAATAATATGGATTCATATATGGTTATATAAAATAAATACATGTTTTTGGTAGGCTGGCATCAGCAGCCATATGTTTTCTTTGTGGAGACATAATTAGGGCCTGCTTACGTAAGGAATTTGGCATAACTTGTCCAAACACTATTTTAAAAGCTTCCTTGCTTAGCTAGGCAAAAGAGACCTCTTCTCACCAAAGTCATTATTATTTTTACTTATTTCATTTTTTTTGTTCATCTTCATGGCAAACTTCTTCAATGGATCATTAAACTAGCTGTGAAGTTGATCTGATTCAGTCCCTAAAACAGCCTCAAAGTCCATGTTGGCCATTTCCCCATATGTTTTATTTTATACCAGTGTCTAAGTTAAATCAATGAGCTGTTCAAAGTTATTTTTTCTCATCCATTTTATCTTGCTTGATTTTTTTTTATTAGTCAAAGAAATTTCTCTTCCTCTAAATGCCTTGTTTAAAGCATCTTGTTATGTCAAGCTAAGTAATGTCATTTATAACAGAAGAAGAGCTTTATTTGTCCATGGAAAGCAAAATATCCACTTGCAAACTGACAGATCCTCCTGTTTGCTGACTTGCTGAATTTAAATTGGCTTGTCTGGCATACCTTTCCAACTGAGCCTTCTTTCTATACAATGGGTTCCTTGCTGACAACACTGCCATGCATATGCATGTCATTAAGAAACTGCTGCTGAGCTTTATTTAGGTTTCTTTTTTTTAACTATACTGTGCTCTGTTTCTGAAGTTTTCTCCTTCTTTTTCTTGTTCTTCATGATCCAAACCAAAATAGTATATTCTTTAAAATAATCTCTCTGAATTTTTAGGGAGCAATCCATAAATATTGAGGAAAATTATGACTGTGTCACATGACATAATATTCCTTTATTCACCATAATTTCACAAATATTTGTGAAAACATCAAATACATTTTACTAAAAGTGCTATAGAATTCCTTCTCTATTGTACTTCATTTTTCCTCCTCAAATAAAATAATAAATTATTTTTATCTCTCCCCCCAAAAAATGAAAACAAAAACACTTCTAGTGGAATGCTACCTATCACTTTGTTCTCTCCCAAAGTTGTTTATTGTTATACTGGAAACAAAGTAAATCTATTGTCTGTTTCAATAAAAAAGAGGATTAATGAAAATATGTTAGAAATAGGAAATATGATTACAGGTGACATATCATTATCAGCCATGAGGATTTCTTCAGGCAGCAAATAAAATACATTCATACAGGCACACACGCACATTTATATGGTATATACACATAGTTATGCTTTTGTTGCCATCATATCAGGCCAATATTTATTAAGAGATTCAAAAATAATTGTCACCTTAGGGCTGCAGAGAGCATTAGGCCTGGGTAGTTATAAATATTGTGTTTTGGGGGGCCTGCAACTAGCAGTTTACATAGCATGCTCCCAAAAGGAAGCCTAGGGTCAAAAAAGCTCCCATTAGGCATTCTGGCTTTTAAGCTCAATAAAACCAAAAGAATGTTAAGAGGATTAGTGCCATCATAATGTCCTAATAAATGAACCAGGGCACCATTTAATTATCAATCTGAACCTCTATTTAGTCCCATATACCCATAAATCTTTCTCTTTTATTTGTCACCCAATGCAATAAAGCCAGGCCTAAAGATTATGACAATATTTGTTAAAGATTGAGGGCTCTTGAGATTTTTTGTGATGACTCATTGCAAAGTAAAGGTGAAAGATAAGTTGCAAATGTGGAAACAAGACAAGAACTCACACACTTGATTGATTAGTTGAAGAGAATAAATGGGAGGTGATTTAAAGGATTATAGAGTCTGGTTGTTGTGGGTTTTTTTTTCCTTCCCTATATTCTCTCCCTAGTTTACAGACATTTTACACTTCAGAACTTCCAATTTTTTCAAAGTATCCTTTCCCTATGAGAAATGATTATAGGAACAATTGAGTTAAAATTAGAAATTCTTATTGGAGCAACTTTGTGCTCTTCTCTTAGATTTCCAGATTCTAGACTAGAATGGACCAGAGAGCCCATCAAGACAAATTGTATTATTTTATAGATGATGTAACTGAAGGACAGAATGATAGAATTTGGATTTAAACCTAGATCTTCTGATTTCAAATCTAGCATTATTTCTACTCTATCCTAGTAAATACAATTACAGAATCCTATTCTATATCTCAAAAGAATAAGAAAAATATGGAGAGTGGCATTATTCAGGTTTTCATAAGAACTAGACTGGCTACTCATTGAATTACTCCATTAGCATATATACTTTAGATAGATAGACTGATAGTGAGCTAAGCAAAAATGGGATAATAAAAAAGAAAGCATCTATTTACATAGATGGAATTTCATAGTATTTTCCATGATCCCAAACTGAGTTCTATCAATTAAACAGAGGAGTGTCTCTGTTTCCTTTCCTCTAATTTTCTTCTTAACTCTCTCTAACCTCATCACTTAATGAAATTACTCTCTTCAAAGTTCCTAACAATATTTTTATTGACAAATCTAATGGAATTTTTCTCACTTTTTATTCTTCTTGACCTCTTTACAATCAACATTGTCAATTACCTTTCCAATTCTCTCTAGGTTTCTGGATCTATTTCCCACTGTTTTACCCACACTACTTTATCAACTTTCCATTGGATGAGTATATGTATAAGAGCTGGCAGGCTGTCAACAGTGGTCCTTCCTAAATAGCCAAAGTGCTCAATTGTAATCCTAACTGCAGTAAAATGAATCTTCTCTTTTGCCTTGCCTTTGGACACAGGAAGGCAAAACTGTGCTGGCAGACTAATGGTGTCACCACCCCTCCTTCTCCCACCTATGAAGGCAGAGTTGAGAAAGAAGGATCAAGAAACAGAGGATACCCTAAAGGCACATACTGGAGCTTAGACAGAAGTGGAGGTGGGCTAAGAAACAGAGAAGTGCCATGCCTCTCAAATTTCTCAGCACAGTCCTTACCTCCTTTCCTGCCAAATGCCCCAGTCCTTCAAACATCCCAGTTTAGTAACAAATAATATAAAAAATACTATAAAAGACTTTCTTGGCTTCATCCCACGGGCTGGGCAGCTACAAGCACCAACTTTCTGCTTGTTTTTCTCCTCATACTTCCCTGTTTGACACCCCACAACAAAAGATTTCTATTTTAGAGAGCCAAGATCTGCACTCTACCAAATACTTCCCCTGGAAAGGGAGGCTCTTTTGTTAGCACTTCCCCATCTGAATAATGATTAGGTAGATTAACCCTTACCCAAATCTTCCCTCTTCTCTGTCTTTATATTCACTCTGTATGGGTAACGGGTACTCCTTCTAGAACTTGCTGATTGTGTCAGTTGAGCTGCTGTGTGCCCTACTTTCTAGAACCCTGCATTGAATGCCAAATGTAACTCCCCATATTGGGCACCAAATGTAATGTCCAGACTAGTTCACTGTAGGATCTCGGTACCTGTCTGAGTCCTTGCTCTTATAAGAGGAATGAAGAGGTGAGACTCATGTGGATGATCAAACATGGAGTGCATTTATTACAAATTCTCTCAGCCTTATATATCCTAATACCCTTACATAAGTAGAGCACACAGTGCATATGCCAACTATATACAGCACATGCAGGACCACATAAAGGACTGTGTGGAGATGTCCATTTGCCATTTGGTATAACTCTGCTTTAATTACTACACAGGTTGTCAAGCCAAACCAGCAGGTTCCTTTTACTGGACTAAAGAGTCTTTTACCTCACACAGGGATCCCCATAGTCTGTGGCCCTCTATATTGACCCATACCTAACAGTGTATGCCAATATAAGATCGAAATGGATTCATGATTTAGACATTTAGTGATATTATAAGAAAATTAGAAGAACATAGGATAGTTTAGCTCTCATATCTGTGGAGAAGGAAGGAATTTGTGGCCAAAAAAGTGGAGCAAATTATTGAACACAAAATAGATCATTTTGATTATATTAAGTTAAAAAGTTTTTATACAAACAAAATCAGTGCAGACAAGATTAGAAGTAATAAACTGGGAAAAATTTACATTCAAGCTCATTCCTAAAATACATAAAGAACTGATTAAAATATGTAAGAATTCAAGCCATTCTATAATTGATAAATGGTCAAACGATATGAAAAATTTTCAGATAAAGAAATTGAAACCATTTCTAGATATTTGAAAAGGTGCTCTAAATCACTATTAATCAGAGAAATGCAAATTAAGAGAACTCTGAGGTACTGCTACACACCTTTCAGATTGATTAAGATGACAGCAAAAAATAATGATGACTGTTAGAGGGGATGTGGGAAAAGTGGGACACTAATACATTGTTGGTGGAGTTGTAAATCAATCCAATCATTCTGGAGAGCAATTTGGAACTATATCCAATGGGCTATCAAACTGTTCATATCCTTTGATCCAGAAGTGTTTCTACTGGGCTTATATCCCAAAAAAGATCACAAATGAGGGAAATACAACCACATATGCCAAAATGATTGTGGCAGCCCTTTCTGTAGTGACAAAAAGCTGGAAACTGTGGGGCCACTCATCAGTTGGAGAATGGCTAAATAAATTATGATAAATGAATTTTATGGATTATTATTGTCTACAAGAAATGATCAGCAAAATGATTTCAGAGAGGCCTGGAGAGACTTTAATTGATGGATGTGGCTCTTTTCAACAAAGAGATGATTGAGACTAGTTCCAATGATTTTGTGATGAAGAGAGCCATCTACACCCAGAGATAAAACTGCGGAAACTGAGTGTGTATCATAACATAACATTGGCACACTTTTTGTTGTTGTTTGCTTGTACTTTGTTTCCTTTGTCATTTTTCCCCTTTTTGATCTGATTTTTCTTGTGTACCATGATAATTGTATATATATATAATTTAACATATTTTAGCATGTTTAACATATTTTGAATTAATTGCCATCTAGGGAAGGGGGTGGAGGGAAGGGGGGAAATTTGGAACATAAAGTTTTCAAGGATCAATGTTGAAAAATTATCAATGATATGTTTTGAAAAGAAAAAAAAGCTTTAATTAAAAAAAAGAAAAGCTTTATGAAGTCATTTCCCTCTGTTTATTTGAGAAGTTTGAAAAAGGGTAGATATGAAACATTTTTGTGTGAGGACAGATTTTTTAATAGTATTAGTTTTGTTGATTTTTCCCATTCCTATTCTAAACGTTCTTTTTATTGTGGCATGATTCTCTTGGAAAGGGAAAACAGGAATAGAGAAGGATGGAAAAACAAATATTCAATTTAAGAGTAATCTATCAATAAAATTGATTTTTTAAAAGAATTTTGAAAATTTCATTAAAAGATGAAAGAATTGAATGATAAGATCATTGGGATCAAAAGAAAAACAGAATGCAGATCACTCCAGCACTGTCATTGTTTTTCCCCTCCTCCATTTATTTTTCCATGGGATCTTGGTTTCATGATGGAACTACAAGCAAATGACATAATATTCTAGAATTTTTCTCTTTCGCTCTCTTTCTCTCTCTCTCTCTCTCTCTCTCTCTCTCTCTCTCTTTATCTATCTCTCTCTCACACACACACACATACACAAACACACACATACACACACACCTTAGAATATCTCCCTATCAGGAATTGAGTTCAATTTCACAAGTGCAAAATATTGAAGACTTCATTTTTTTTAAAGTAGCAAAACAATTTCCTGTATCTAATCTCCTAAAAAGCCTTAAATTTCTTACAGACTATTTACTAAATTTCTGATATTTAGAAAATATTTACTGAGAAATAACTTCAAGAAACTATTATTTGAATATACATATATATGTTTATATATATATTATAACAAGAAATTGTTCACATTATATATTCATTTGTCTTGATTTTAAAGTTTTTTTAAATCTTCATATTGTAAACACTTCATTCTAAAGAGTTCATTTAATACAGAAAATAACAAAGCTCTATGTTTCTGTGGTCTTTTATATCTATTGTCATCATGCCATCCCCCTTCTATCAGGAATTGTCTATTTCTATTGACTTATTTTCTCATCCCTTATCTCAACTTAATTTGAGTCCTATTGATATTGGTACTATTCTTCATTAATTGTCACTATATATATATATATATATATATATATGTATATATATATATATATATATATATATATATATATATATACTGAGAGGGAGTATAGTGGTCACCTTGACCTATGGTGCATAACAAGTTTTCTGCCACATTGCAGAAACAGCCTTGTTGACTATGGAGTACTGGTGCATGGCATGGGAATGGGTTGAGCTTGAGGGTCATAGCTAGTTGCTCATGAGCAGGGATGCCTTGACAGGGCCTCTGGCCTGTGAGTGAGTTGGCTGGTTTGGCTTTCCTCCCATTGGCAGATACCATGCATAAGCAATGCCCATGAGCTGCTTCTCTGAATGGTGATTGGTTATTGTCTAATTGTCATGCACTGATTACACTTGCAAAAATGTATATCAACAAGACTGTGCAGCATAATAAACTGGAACTTTTTTCACACCTTATGAGTCTCCTGCCTCATTCATCTTGCCTCTGAGATCAAAAGGCTCATACAAGGTGAGCTCTTAAAGACAGCCCCAACATATATATATATTAGCATTACCTTTCCTTTTTGTGGCTTCAGGGAGAAAAAAAAAAACATCGTTGTCATAAAAGAGCCTAATCAAAGAAAATAAATTCCCATATGAACTGTTTTTAAAATTTCACATCATTTTTAAAAACATTTTACTACTTTTATCTCAGAAAGTAGTCAGCAATCTTTATTTGGTCCTTTAGATTCATTCATGATTATTTTGTTGCCTATACATTATATATTTTACAAAACTTTTCCTTTTTAAAATATTGATGTTATAGCATCAAGTATTCTGTATTTCTCATTTCACTCTGCACCATCTATAATATTTTGTTTTAAATTTCTTTGAAATACAATCTTTTATTTCCTTATAGAACAAGTTTCTATTATGTCAATAAAGCACGAATTTCTCATTCAGCCAATACTTCAGTAATTCCCCTATGTAGGGGTACTTTTTTAGTTTTCATTTCTTTGCCCCATAAGAAAAAGAAGGTAGCCTAAATATATTGCTGCTTCTTTCCCTTTTCTTTTATTACTTTAAGGTGCAGAACTAGCATTATCATTTCAAGGGGAAGGGATATACATGCATACATACTTTATTAACATTTTGTACAAAATTAAAAAGTTATATCTACAATAACTACACCAATTTATATATCCAGCAACAGTGCATCAATGTACCTATTTTACAATAATCCATTCAACATTTATCTTCTCAATTTTTGATAGATTTGAGGTAGAACCTCAGTGTTGTTTTAACATTCTTTTTTATAAATTGTCAGTAATCTGCAACATTCATTCATATGGTTATAGTTACACATAGTTTGATTTTGATCCTTTAAGAGCTACCTTATCTAATCATTTTACTTCAGAGGAATTACTTTTATTACACATTTAAATGAATTATTGTGTCTTGCTAATTAATTTTTTTTTATCAGAGAAACAACATTTTTAAAACAGTTAACTTCCTCTCCCACCTTCATCACACTAGATTGATTTGTGTAAAAAAAAATCAAAGGCTGTTAAATTTTATGCAATTAAAATTCTTTATTTTATCCTTGGAGTTCCCTAAATTTTTATTTGGTAATGAAATAATTTCCATACATATATCTAAAAATAATTTATACTTTAGTCTTCCTTTTTCCTAACTTGTTTGTGATAGGTTGTTTTTGTTTTGTTTTGTTTTGTTTTTCCCTCCTAGGTCATTTACACATTTGGAAGTTATCCTAGTTAGCCATAGAGCATGGAACAATTTTCTTTTTGTTTAATTTAATTGGTATTTTGTTTTTCCCTAGTTGCATGTAAAAACAATTTTTAAACTTTGTTTTTGAAACAAATTCTCTTCCTTCCTCCTTCCCCACTTCATCCTATGAGAAGAGAATTTTATTTCTGTTATAAAGGTATAGCCATGCAAAGCATTTCCATATTAGTCATATTGTAAAAGAATTATTGACCAAGCTAAAACCAAAACTGAAAGTCTTTCAAGAAAAAAAGTACAAAAAAGTATACTTCAATTTGTATTTAGACACCATAAGTTCTTTTTCTGAGGATGATTATCATTTTTCTTCATAAGTACTCAGAGTTATCTTAGATCACTGTATTGCTGACTATCATGTAATATTGCTGTTACTTTGTACACAGTGCATTTCACTTTGCATCAGTTCATGTATATCTTTCCATGTTTTTTCTTAGAGCACCTTGCTCATTTTTTCTTAAAACACAATAGTATGCTGTCATAATCATATACATTTAACTATTCCCCCAATTTATGGACATCCTCATAATTTCTAATTCATTGCCACCAGAAAATACACTGGTATCATTTTTGTATATACAGGGTATTTTCCTTTTTTTTATCTTTTTGGAAATATAGATTTAATCTTGGCATTATTATGTCCAAAAGGTACATAAGGTTTATAGCCCTTTGGGCAAATCCCAAATTACACTGCAAAATAGTTTAATCAATTCACAACTCCAACAACAATGCACTAATTCTTCATTTCCCCACATCCCCTACAACATTTGTAATTTTCTTTTTTTGTCTTATTAGCTAATCTAATAGGTTTGAGTTAGTACTTCAGAATTATTTTAATTTGCCTTTCTCTTCAATAGTGAGTTAAAGCATTTGTTCAAAAGGCTATAGATATCTTTGATTACTTCATTTGAAAACTGTGTATATAATTTAATTATTCATCAACTGGGGAATGATTCTTATTTTTAAAAATGTGACTGAGTTATCTATAGGCCTGAGAAATGGATCTTTTATCAGAGACACTTGTTTTAATTTTTTTCACAGTTATTGTTTCTAACTGTATTTCCCTCCATCCTATTTACCCCTATTTATTCTCTCTCTCTCTCCTTTCATCCTCTCCTAACTCAAGTATTTTGTTTCTGACTACACTCTCTCCCAATCTATTCACCTTTCTATCACTTCTTCTCTTGTGCTCTTCCCTTCAAAATTTCACGTAGGGTAAGACAGATTTCTGTACCCAATTAATAGGCCAATTTTGATGAAAGCAAGGTTCGTTTACTCTCCCTACTCTGTCCCCTCTTTCCCTCCATTGTACAATCTTTTCCTTGCCTCTTTTATGTGAGATTATTTGTCTCATCTACCTCTCCCTTTGCCTTTCTCCCAGAAAATCCTCCTTTTTATTCAACTTAAACTTGTGCCCTTTATATGGATATGTATATTTCTCCTAATTGAAGTCTAATAATGAGAAAGTCTATGAATTATAAGTATCATCTCATGTAGCTATGTAAGTAATTTAATCTTATTAAATCCTTTATGATTTCTCCTTCCTTTTTATTTACCTTTTTATATTTCTTGTTTGTTATATTTTCTCCATGACTTGGGAGATCTGGAATTTGGCTATAATATTTCTGGAAGTTTTATGTTTGGTTGTTTGTCAGGAAGTGATTAGTGAATTCTTTCAATTTCTATTTTACCCTCTACATCTAGAATACAACAACAATTTCTTGGAGAATTTCTTGAAAGATGATATCTAGACTTTTTTTAATCAAGGATTTCAGATAGTCCATTTTAAAAATCATCTCTCCTAGACTACTTTTCAAATCAGTTGTCTGAGTTATGAGATATTTTATGTTATCTTCTATTTTTCATTATTTTTGTTTTGTTTTATTGTTTTTCTATTTCTCTTAAAGTCATTAGCTTCCATATGCTCAATTGTACTTTTTAAAGAATCATTTTCTGCAGTAAACTTTTGTACCTTCATTTGCATTTTGGTCACTTCTACATTCAAGGAGTTTTAAAATTTTTTCCTAGGATATATTTGTGCAACTTTTCCCAATTTAGCCAATTTTGCTTTCTGGGGCATGCTTCTTCTCATTGGGTTTTTGTATATGTTTTACTATTTGACCTGATCTTTCTTAAATATTATTTTAATAATATATTATTACATGTAAAGATTGTTTCCAACATATATTTTTATAAGCTTTTGCCTTCCAATTGTATTTTTCTCTCTTTCTTCCTTACATCTCCCATAAGAAAGCTAGCAAGAAATCTTATTTATATTATAGGTGTAGATTATTTTTAACATATTTCCATGTAAGTCATGTTGGGAAATAAAAACCATAACAAAAAGAAAAAACATGAGAATTAAAAAAAATAACAAAAAGGTGAAGATTATATGCTTCAATATATATTCAATCTCCCTAATTCTTTTGTCTTTTTCATCCAAAGAATGTTGGGATTGCCTTAGTTCCCAGAATTGCTGAAGAGAGCTAAATCTATCATAATTGATCAGTACATATTTTTTTGATACATACAGATTTTGCTGGCTTAACAGCATCAGTTCATGTAAGTATTTCCAGACTTTTCTAAATAAATGTATTCACCATTTCTTATAGAACAGTAGTATTGCATTACATTCATATAGCATAACTTATTCAGCCATTCTACAATTGATGGGCATCCAGAAACTTTCCAATTCATTGCTACTTTAGAAAGAGCTCCTAAAAATATTTTACACATATAAATCCTTTTCCATCTTTTATGATTTACTTGGGATACAGGTCCCATAGTGACACTTTGGATCAAAGTATATACAGTTTTGTAGCTCATTGGACATAGTTCCAAATTGCTCTCCACAATGCTTTACTTCACAACTCCAGTGACAATAGATTAGTATCCCATTTTCACCACATGATTTCTATCATTTATCATTATCTTTTACCTGTAATTTTAGTCAATCAGATAAGTGTGAGGTGGTGCCTTAGAGTTGTTTAAATTTCCATTTCTCCTAGGCATTGACCAACAATTAACACCTTAAATCAAGTTAAGGTTGAAATGACTACAATTTAGATATAAAGATTGATACTATAAGCAAATTAGAACAAGGGGTAGTCTACATCTCAAATCTGTGGACAAGGAAGAGATTTGTGGCCAAAGAAGAAGTAGAGCATGTTGTGAAATGCAAAATGGATTATTTTGATTTTATTAAATTAAAAAGGTTTCATGCAAACAACACCAATGGAGACACAGTTAGAATGGAAGCAGAAAATTGGGAAAAAATTTACATCCAAGGAATTTGATAAATGTCTCATTTCTAAAATATGTAGAAAATTGCTCAAATTTATAAAATATTAGCAATTCTTCAATTGATAAATGGTCAAAAGATATGAACAGACAATTTTCACATGAACAAATTGGAAACATTGCTAGTCATATGAAAAGATGCTCTAAATCACTATTGATCAGAGAAATGCAAATTACAACAACTCTGAGGTACCACTATACATCTCTCAAATTGGCTAAAATGACAAGAGAACATAATCAATGTTAGAGGAGATGTAGGAGAAATGGGACACTGATTAATTGTTGGTAGATTTGTGAAACAATGCAACCATTCTGGAAAACAATCTGGAACTATGCCCAAAAGGCTGTAAATCTCTGCAGACCCTTTGACACAGCAGTACCACTATTGAATATGTATTCCAAGGAAATCATAAAAAAGATAAAATGACTCATATGTGCAAAAAATGTTTGTAACAGCCTTCTTTGTAGTGATAAGGAATTGGAAACTGAGGGGATACCTATCAGTTGGAGAATAATTGAATGAATATGTTATGGCATATGAATGTTATGGAATATTTTGTTCTGTAAGAAATGATCAGCAGGGGTGAAACAAGGTTGCTCACTATCACCATTACTGTTTAATATTGTATTAGAAATGATAGCCTTGGCAATAAGACAAGAAAAAGAGATTAAAGGAATTAGAGTAGGTCATGAGGAAACCAAATTATCACTCTTTGCAGATGATATGATGGTCTACTTAGAGAACCCTAGAGAATCAACTAAAAAATGATTAGAATTAATCCACAACTTTAGCAAAGTTGCAGGATACAAAATAAATCCACATAAATCATCAGCATTTTTATACATC
>JAJPUD010019811.1:0-25844 GCA_023553655.1 Myrmecobius fasciatus
CCCCACATGCAAACATACCTTTATATCCAAATATAAATCTACATATTAATGGGGCTTATGGTTTCACTAGTATAGAGAGTTCTCTAATCAGTAATAGTTTTGCAACTTGGAACCTTAGAGAATTTCTTAGGATACAGAGAAGTCAAATGAAGTGTCAGGAGTCATAAAACCAATATGTTCAGACAGGATCTGAATCCAGGTCAACTTGGCAATGAAGCTTGCTGCTTCATTGATAGAATAGCTCATTTCTAAAATTCCCCTTCCCCACCCCCTAATTACTTTGATGACAACTTTACCGTGAGCAGACCCCTGGGGTATATTGTAGAACTCTTGAGTTGTGGGGACTCTGATTCTAATCCCAGCTCTGGCATACTCTCTTGCTGCATGAACCTTAGCAAATCATTTCACCACCTAGAACTCATTTTTTTTCTTGTAAACTTAAGAAGTTTTTCTAATGGTCCCTTTCAAGTATTATAATGCCATGAGTCTAGGAAGTCAAGTCAAATATTATTAGCATCTTGTAAATGAAAGAACTGAAAATCAAGGTTTAACTGAGTTGCCCCATAGTCACTAGGGTAACAGCTATATGGACATATGCATGGACCTAGTGGAAATGAAGTAATCTTGCTCCCATTCCAATGTTTTTTCCCTCCTACTTAGAAAAATTACCAGGCATATGACTTCAACTCAAACTGCTCACTGTACTAGGGGAGTCTGGGAGTAGTGGCCACTGATATGAGAAAGTGTAAATTCGATGTCTAAGTGAGCTTCTCCCTGCTTGAAAATGTAAACATAGACGCATGAATCATTCTAGTAAAATTTGCAGCGAAGGAAATATTGTATCTTAATATGGTTTCTGTTGTCTTGTCCAGTCTGATTGTAAACATATCACTTTTTTTTAGGAAAACTTGTTTAGTGACCAAACTCCTCCCAAAAGCAGAGTCGGATCCAATAGTTTGTTTTTGTAGTTTCTCTTTCCTCTTCTCTGAAAACTTATGTCTTTTTCCCTAATGATGGAGGAGGTCAGTCTGGCTCAGAGCAAATTCTGAGCTATATTATGTGTTTTGAGGAAATTCAGTTTTGTTACTTTGGAAACTATAAAGTAATGCTACTGAGGAGGAAGGGAGAATTCAGCTCTGGTTTTAGAGATTATTTTAAGTGCCCTAACAAGTAGATAAGAACTCTGGGTAATCAATCCATTCTTTGTTTTAGTTCCTACTGCTACTCTTGAATTGAGGATAGAAAAATTTAATGAACTTCCTTCCTTGTTGATCAAACAGTTCC
Organism: Myrmecobius fasciatus; assembly: GCA_023553655.1. Lineage (NCBI taxonomy): Eukaryota > Metazoa > Chordata > Mammalia > Dasyuromorphia > Myrmecobiidae > Myrmecobius > Myrmecobius fasciatus. Next base: position 1,285 of record JAJPUD010019811.1, read on the forward strand.
CTTGTTTTTTTGTTTTTTTTTTTCTCTCATACTTCATATAACTTCAGAAATGCTACAGATGTCAAAAGCCACCTACAACATCCAAACCAAGGAAAGGATCTCCACTAATACACACATGATAAGTGATTTTGTTGCTCTTCAGTTGAATCACACTTTTCATGATTTCATGGGCCATACTATCCATAGTGTTTTCTTCTTTTCTCCATTGGATTAAGGCAGACAGAGTTTAAGTGATTTTCTCAGGATCACAGAGCTGATGAGTGTTTGGTAAGATTTACACTCAAGTTTTCCTGACTCTAGGCCCAACATTCTGTCCACTGAGGCACCTAGATGCCTCCTAAGTGATAATCCAAATTCCACAGGAAAATCTCTAATAAGGGACAACTCCATTTTTGGAGTTCTACCAAGTAGAAAGCCCACTTTAATGTCAGGTGAATCTGGATTCAAGTCCTTCCTCTGATACATACTCTGTGACCATAAGTAAGTCATGTGATATTTAAAAGGTTCCAAGAGACAGAATTTTGGGGTAAATTAAAATCAGTTTTATTGATTAAGTCTAGAAAGCAGTTAACAAAAACAGGCTCATTGTCTCTTCAGAAGCCAATAGACCAAATCTGTGGAACCTTTGTAATTATGAAGTTGTTTGGAAAAGGAGTGCACCAGAGGATAAAAATTAATTCTGGTCAACAAGTATTAAGAGAGAATTAATACTATAATGGAAGATTTTTGGTAAAGGGACTTTGATTACCCAAATCTGGGCCAAAGAGACTTGTCAATTTCCATAGCACCTGTATGACAAAAGGAAGAATCCACGTTTTCCTGGATCTGTCTAAATAAATACAATAAGCAGGAATTCATCCATTAGCCTAAACTTAAACTTTCTTTTACAGTTTTTGATTAGATCTTTAGTCTGGGTAAGTCTTTGAGAAAGATTTCCCACATTGGTTGATTTCTTTATGAGAAAGTAGAAAAGGGGAAAAGTCTTGGTCTTGATTCAGTAATTAGTTATTAGTTAGAGAAAGATAGAGACAGACAGACAGAGGTGGGAGTAGGGGAAAGAGACAAAAAGAGAAAATAATTTCTTAGTCAATTCATTTCAATGCTTCCAAGTAACTCTTTCAGACTATAACAAATGCAGATTGGTTGCTAGTTAGCAAAGGGACTTTGCTTGCCGAGAACTTGCAGAAAATAAAAGAAATTTATTAGGAAGACAATTATTTTTTTGTTTTTTGGTTTTTTGTTTTTTCCTCTTCACTGCAAGTCTACATTTGTATCCAAGCAACTGCCATCTAGTTTAAATCCCTGGGTTCAAACAGGATATTTAATCATTCTTTTAAATGACATTGCCTGCAAATGCCAGAACCTTCTGTCATCATGTCCCTTTCCTCAGTGTTGTCTATTCTTCCCATCTTTCCCTCCTCTCCTGTCTCTGTCTACTCTTCTACAGGTTAAACATGCCTAGATCCTTTAACCATATACCAAAGCCCTCCTTCTATCTTCAACATCCTTTTTGAATCTGGGAGGCTTCCAGTGAAATAAAGTATTTAAGATAAAATCTGATGAGAATGGAGCAAACACTCACAAAAGCAAGTCAACTCTTAGGGACATTAAGAGGGTGGAAAATGGAAATTGTGGTGGCTTTGAAATTCCTGGCAATTCATACATCTTCATTCCAAGGTACTTAATTAATGCTAATACTTAATTCAGTCCCTTCTACAGAAGACTGAGGTTGGGTAGTGATTCTAGGAGACCTAGAAGGAAGGAGGGAGTTAGTCTAATCAGACCACATCGGGAGTACTCAGTTCTGGCTGCTACACTTAAGGAAGGACATGGAAAGACTAGAGCCCATCCTGAGGAAGACAGATATAATAGTGAGGGGACTCCAAACCATGCCATACTTGTTTTAAAACATATTTGTATTACTAGACCAGAGAAGGTTTTGGGGGAACTAAGGTGAAACAGGTGCAAGTCACTGGAGGAAATAATAGGGGGGAAAAACCAAACCACTTTGCTAACAATTATAGCTGTGCAAGGGGGAAATGGGTTGCCTTGTAAAATATGGGTTCCTATTTCTGGATATTTTCAAAGTTAGGTCTAGATTATTATATAAATAGAATGATATCTCTTCAGTTTCTGAGTCTCAAAATTGACTATGTAAGCTTTTAAGAAAGCCCCAAAGCTGTTTTACAATTTGCCTATGAAGACTCCTCACTTTTCCAAAGACTGCCAATAGAATATTATTCCTTTTAGAAATTCTCTTTATGTAGGTGAGCGAAAGAATGGGCACAGTGGAAGGGATTCCTCCTCTTTCCCGAAGAAAAGATAATTGAGAGGACTACATTCCAGAGATTCCTGCTCTGAAAGTACAACTAAAGTTCCCAATGATGTCTTCAGATTTTAAGATATTGCATTGCTGTTTTTAATGAGGGAAAAAATCAGTGGGATGATTTTGGATGCATTACTTAGTATAAAGAGACTGGGAAAGAAGCAGACATCATCAGTTCACCTTCCTTGTGCAAATTTCTTTAAAGAGATCTGGACAATTCAGAGTAATCTTTAGGGCATTTCAATGCTAAGAATGCAAATAAAAGCAGATTAAAATAAAAATTTAATCATTATTAGAGCCTCATGCTAGAACTGGGGCCCAATTATATGACTCATATGTGTGGATGTATATGTTTTACTTATGTGCACATATTTATTCATATATATTTTATATCGATATATACATATATGTGTATACATACACTTGCCTGATCTGAATCTCATAAATATGTACAAATATACTAATATGTATAAACATACTAAACAACATCAGGTATACAAAATATCTAATGTACCAGAATGTGCACAGGCACTTCAAAAAGCACGTCTATCTATCTATCCATCTATCTATCATAAACTGAGCGTAATCCATATACACATCTATATCTATCTATCTATCTATCTAAATATATATATAATGTAAACTGTGTCCTTGATTGTGTGTCCCCTCATGGTAGGGGAGGGCTGGAGAGACCCCAATTACCCCCTATTCCTCCCATTGAGATAGGAGGGGCCCCACCCACCTATTCATAGGCAAACTTGGCAATTCAATCAGAAATCTTCCACTCGGTTGTAATCCTTGCCCTTTACAGATACTAGCCCTTAATCTTCCCAGCCTGAAGCCTTAGGCAAAATAAAGATGACTCTGAAAAGCCTCCATGAGTTAAATCTGCTACTTATTTATTCCTTATGTCCCTAAACAAAGTCACTTTCTTTCTCTGAATCTTGTCTTGTTTATTTTATAAGATTAACCTACATGGTTTCTGAAGTTCACTCTAGCTCTAACATTTTATATGTCTTGGAGTGCAGTTTTACAGCTTTTGATGATTATAAAAAAAAGCAGTTGATTTCGAAGAACCAGATACCACAATTAGTTTGGGAAAAGGGAGTGGGGCTGGGAATTCTGGTCCAGCTACTCTTTTCCAACAGCAGTATAGCCTTGGGATTGAATCTTTTCAACTTTCTCCACCCTTCTTTTGAAAAAAAAAAAAAAAAAGGCCTAAATTACTGTTTTGTTTTGTTTTGTTTTTTGAGGGATTGGGGGTGTGTTTGGATATCTAAACAAAAACTGCCTTTAAATTTCACTTTAACTTTCTTGCCTAAGGGATAAAGGTTAGCTTTCTCCAATTACACTGCAATATTCAAATTCTGAGTGAAGAGAATCCAAAGATACTTACAATATCCTAAAGTAGTTGAATGCAGCTAGGCAATTCAGACTTGGGGGGAATTGATGCAAGTTTTACTTCTTAAATTGAATGTGGTTGGAGTGTTCCACTCCAGAAATTTACAAATCAGGCAAGTTATCTAAAAATGTCAATACAAACCTGACTTGAGGTGGAGACGTAATAGATAGTCACAAAGTTGGCGCTTTATTTTTTTCCTTGTTGAACTCTCAGGTTCAAGTCATAGGTTTAAGGAACTCACAGTAAGGAAGTTTCCCCAATGCATATCTGCACTGATGACTGCAATTCTATTCATTAAGTTGCCTGTGCCTTTGCAAGATTAAGAGACTTCCAGAAGTCATAGAACAAGCATGTGATTGAGATGGGGTTGAGATCCCCAATCTTCCTGGCTCTGAGAGTGATTTCCTATCTAGTATCTCAGGATACTTCAATGTGATTTTGGAATCAAACCCAGCCTTGCAATGGAGAATTTGTAATCATTAGTCATTATGTAGCATTTAACAGTTTACAAAGTCTTTTCTTCATAATGACCCAACTTAAGTGAGTAGAATATGATTCCCCCTGTTTTATAGATAAGGAAATTGAAACTCAGAGAAAAAGAGATTTTCCACGATCTCATAGTTAATAAATGTTTGAATGAAGATATGAACCTGTAAGACACAAAATATTTCCATTGATGAATGCAGGAAAGATTTATTTTTCATTCTTGCACAGTGGAGGTCTAGATGAGTAGACACACCTTTGAAACTCCAAAGGCAGCATTTTATTTCCTATTCTGAAGCACAAGTCCCGTCCTGGATTCCCCATTAATTGAAAGTTAGAGAAATTACTCAATATGAATCTCCACCCCCTTATTACACAGCCAATCCCTGCCCCAAAGAAGCTTACATTCTAGAAGGGGGAAGGGAACAGAAGAGAGCTAAGGACAAAGAACCAAAGATTTTTTTTCAAATCTCTGGCTACTACCCCAATTACAAAAGTCAGTCCCTGCCCCCAAGGAACTTGCAATCTTTTGTGGGAAGATAACCTCTAACCTTGATTATTCTTTGAAACCTAGTGGTTTTCAATTTTCTCCAGTTTAATTTTCATAACTGTGTAAATCAAATAAATGCCCCTCTATTTTTCACAAACCTATGTCTTCTAACTACAACTCTACCATTCCTTTTCACTATATCATATGAACCCATTCTAATAATTCAATAATTTGAATTGCTCTCAAATATCATCTAAGACAAAGTCAATCAACTAGCATTTATTAAGCACTTACTATGAGCCAAGCACTAGAGATAAGGAAAAAAGAAAAAGACAGTCCTTGTTCTCATGAACTCACAGTCTAACATGCAAACAACTATACAAAGTTATGCAGAGTAAATGGAGGGTAATCTCAGAGAAAAGAGACTAAGATTCAAAAACCTACAAAAGACTTCTTGTAAAAGGTGGGATTTCGATTAGGGCTTGAAGGTTGAGAATATTACCCCAGACATGGTGGGAGGGAAGGGGCAGCCAGTAAAAATGAATGTAGCATCTGCCTTGAACCAAAGAACTTGTTCTCTGGATCAGTATTGGATCAGCTCTTTATGAGCCCTTTTCATTTTCTTAGTTTCTTAATAAGTCAGTCCCAACAACCACTTATGCCCTTTTGGGTATGATCTTGCCCCTTTCAGAAATGTTTCCTCCTTCTTTAAATGTGTTCATTCCAAATTCCAAAATATAATGCTGATTTTAAACCTTCCAATGGAACCTTATCTGTATCCCCATGGATGTGTCACCATTGGTTAATCTAATAATTATATAATTTCTACCTCTGACCAAAAAGCTTGATCTTTGAATCACTTCAGTGTGTCTTTTATCCTTCCAGGCCAGCACTTCTAATGCCTCAGTATTCAATTCATGGGACCAATCGTCCATCTGTTGTCCAGACCAGATTATACAACCTGCCCATCTGCCCATGGACTGTTAGATTTTCCACAACATATTTTATTCTCCCCCCTGCCTCCCACCTTTTACCAGTTACCACCATTGGTGCCAGATTCAATTTTCTTTGTTATTTACACACTTTATTAAGTGATTTCCCAATTAAAAAAGAGCTCAGCATTTCCTACTCTAGGCCAGGGATGCATGAGGAAGGGGAGAAAAGTAATGTAAGATTCCAAGATGCTACTTTTCATTGACTGAGAAAATTCCTCATACCAATTAAATCATAGGTCTGGGAGAGACATTATATACATGTGCATGTGTATGTGTATGAACACACATATATTTATATACACCCATAGATAGTGGGGCATACATATCCATACACAAATAGATGTATATGTACATATTATTGTTCTTTATGTGTGATCCCTTTGGTCCATGAGGTTTTCTTGGCAAAGATACTAGAGTCGTTTGCTATTTCCTAAAGGTCTCCAATGTGTCTCCACTTTACAGATAATGAACTGAGGAAAATAGGAGTTAAGTGACTTATTCAAGGTCACACAGCTAGCAAGTATCTAAGGTCATATTTGAATTCAAATCTTCCTGAGTTTAGGACTAATGTTCTATCTAATGCAATGGATAGGATAGGAATGGATTCCATTGCATTACCTATCTGCCCCATATACATACATACAAATACACATACATACACACATATGTATGTGTAATATATTTAATAATAGATTTGAATACACACACATGATGGTATGTTATTCATCTTTCATCTTCAAAGAGCACCAGTGGCATCATAGCATGATAGCTGATATTTTGATTTTCAGGTGAATTGGATTTAATTGAGTTAGAGTAGCACAAAGTTGTCAATCTCACTTTCTTATCAAAGTCCAGTAGCAGGACAAAAATGAAAATTACTGGCACTAGTTCAGAATGACCAATCTCTAAGTTTTCCACAGCATCTATTTTAGCCTGTATCATGGATGTTGACCCATAATGCCAGAGGAAGCCTTCACAAGCTCTCTAACTCTTTGATGGGATTGAAGCCTGTTGGTTCCCTTTAACCCAGCTTAGCTCATCATGAGATACTTTTACTGGATGGCTACTGTACATGCTATACCTTCTTAAAGCCATAGATAAGATTTGGGTAAGAGACAGACACCAAAGGTGGATGAGTGGATGAGCAGTCTTGCAAAGGGCATGGCAAGTCCTTACATCAGAGAGGCTAGTTCTCCCTTGGCATCCCATATACTATATATATGTATATATAATTATATATTATATACATATTATATGTGTATATATGTACGTATAATTACATTATATCTGATGCAATGCAAATATAATTATATTACAAGTGTGTTATATATAAGTGCATATATAATTATATAACTTATACATGTAATTACTACATACATACTGCATATATTATATGTGATTTATTATATACATGCTATGATACATACACACGTACACATATACACACATATTTATAGATTGTTTCTGCCTTTCATAAATTTCTACTAGACTCTAAGCTCCACAAGGGTAAGAGCCATGTCAGTTCTATTAAGACATTTCTTAAGTATCTACTATATGCAAAATATTTATCTTTAAATCTCTGGTGCTTGGTCCAGGGCCTTACACACATAATACTTAATAAACTTTTTTTTTTAAATGAATTTAACCCAAGATGAATTTTCCAGATGCTTCTCCATAGTTACATTGTCCATGGTGAATTTTATTTACACACATGTGCTTCATGTGCTCCCCTCCCTATTTTGATGTTTTGATGTATTTGAAGGAAACATTTCTGAAAAGGATTTTAAACCTTCTTGCCTTTTAAAACCACGTACATGGAACATAACTGAGCTGTTTTGCTATCTCAGAGTTACCATGACAAGTCTTATGATTTACTAGATAGTATTACCCAGCATAGATATATGTCTACTTTTTAGCTTTTCAGAAATAGGGTTAAGTTAGTTTGAGAATGAGATTCCAAGAACCTGTCTTTTAGAGCAGGGGCTTTATGAAAACTGTTCCAGATGCTCAAGGGTACTTTGTAACTGTGAGGCCCTATAAAAATGTCAGTTGTTATAAGATAGCATGTAATGCACTAAAATTATGTGTTCAAACTTGAATCTCGGCTTAAATCCCACCTTCTGCAGGATGCATTTTTTGGTTTTTCCAGTTGCTAGTGCTTTTTTTCCCTTTCTTTCTGACATGATCGTCTATCTACCCTAGACGTGTATATATATCTATATATATAGATATATATATACATGTATATGTATATATATATGTAAAAGCTATATCTCACATACATGCATGTACATATATACACATACATGTTAGTATCTATGTATGCATTTAAATATTTATCTATTTAAACTATATGGATATTACATATCTATATACATATAGATATATACATTCACTGTGAGAAATAATTCATTTGGATCCTTCCTCTATTCCAATCAATATTAATCAGTTTGATAGAGTCATATCAAATTTCTGTATATTAGGCCCTAGAGTAGTGAATTGCAGATTCTAAATTCACTTTTTTTAATTATAGAAAGTTAACTAGAAGCCTTCTGCTCTTGTTTTCCTTGTCATGATGACAGCCCAATGTAACTGTTCATGGAAATTACATGGAAAGTCCTCCAATATATTTTTGTATTTCTGGACCATTCTATCTTGTCTAGGACAAGCAGATGACCATCTTATAACCACTTAATCAGATGGCCCATGCTTCACCCAACCTGTGATAGCTTGTACCATCTCCTCTTGCCTCACCTAAGTAAAAGATCATCCATCTTGTATGGAGATATTCCCTGCTTTACTCAACTCATGACCCTGTTGACATATTATTTTGCTTATTTGGATTTATGACCATATGTCAACTGATGGAATTATTCTGTATTTGGCTTATTTGCCTGGCTATTTGGGCCCGTGGAGGAGGGGCATTTCATATAGTGAGGAAGCTCTGTGGTCCACTTCATTAGGGAACCATGGATCCTTTAATAAAGTATCATTGGCTCAGAGTTCTGCCTCGGTCTCTTTTATTATAGGTGGGACAATTTTAATCCCCATACACATATACACCCACACAATAGTTGTCTCCCAATCATTACCAGATGAATTTTTTGAAGTCAGGGACTATTTTTTCCTTTCTTTGTATCTCTAGCACTTAATAAATGTTCCTGGCACATAGTAAATGTTCAATAAGTGCCTGGTGACTGACGATTGTTGATTAAAGTCTAAGAAAGAGAGGAATCAATGTGGGCTATCCTCTAAGGCTTTATAAAGAAGTAGGATTTGAGCTGAGCTCTAGGATATGGAGAATTTGATGAAGTAGAGAGGGGAAAGGTCATTTTAGGCCTAACTCAATTAGTCATAGCAATTAAATATTTTAAACCTTAGGGAATAAATACAAAACAAGGGTACCTGAAATCTTTATTTAATTGAATTATTAGTCTTTTCTCTCAAGTCTTGGTGTAGTAGATAGAATACCAGGCCTGGAGTCAGGAAGACTCATCTTCTTGAGTTCAAACTCAGCCTCTTACACTTGCTGGTAGTGTGATGCTGTTTTCCTCAGTTTTCTCCTTTATAAAGTGAGCTGGAGAAAGGAAATGGCAAGTATCTTTGTCAAGAAAACTCCAAATGGGGTCATGAAAAGTTGGACACAATTAAGAATCAACTGAACAACCACCAAACTGATAGTAGAAATAAGGTAAAAGAAATAGACTATTTTTAATGAGTATTTCTTCCCATTTCCCTCCCTGATCCTGTGAGGAAAGTTATAAGAACTAAAACAAAAGCCCTAAAAGACTTTGTCTTAGAAAGCAGAATTAGGAACAATGGTAGAAGTTATAGTTCCAGACTTAAGCTTGATGTAAAAAAAAAAAAAAAAAAAAAAACCTTTCACCACTTTCCCCATTAGAGTAGAATGAGCTAAAAGAAGATCACAAATTTAAAGCAGGAAAGAAATAAAGAGCAAACTGAGGCCCTAATGAGTTTAAGTATCTTTCCCAAGGTCAAATGGACAATAAAGAACAGAGCTAGAATTTGAACTCAGTTCCTCTGATTCCAATTCCAGAAGCCACTTTAGAGGTGATGAATCCCAAATGTTGAAAGGGCTTTAAGAAGGGTAGGTTACACCTTAGAAGGGATAAAAATAATAGCTAACATTTATATTGCATTTTAAGGTTTAAAAATCTTTTTTTATATCTTATGACATTTAATACTCATAGCAACCCTAGGAGGTAGGTACTCTTATTATCCTAAATAATTCTTGATCAGGGAATGAATTAGACTAGTTGACCTTTTAAGATATCTTTCAACTGAAACTATTATTACTCTAAAATTATTAGAGAATGAGCTAACCCTGGCCAAAAGATAGTAGATGAGAGATATCTGGTTGCCTTTCTAAGTACTTTATTTATTTTAAAGGAGCACTTCCTTTCTAACTAGAGTAAATTTCATAAGGATTTTCTTTATTCCTTAATGGATCTATCTCAGTAGTGGGACTCTTCATTTCCTATTCAGATGCTTGAACTCCTTTCTGTACCTTTATGTTCTTTTGCCAAGAATTTATTTAGAATCTGCTAAGAGCTTCATTAACATACTATTCACCTTGTCTTTGAGATCATTAATAAAGATGTTCAGAAAAGGAGGAATGTACAATGCCTTTCCTTGACCTCAGTCTAATGTCATTTATCATTATCATTTGTTTGCAATCATTCCCTCACTACCTTCCTCTTTCTAATTCTCTTTTCAAGGCTTGTATCTTGGCCAATGGAAATTACCCTTTTCGCATAACCTATTAAGGGGCTGCCTTGTTTTCTCAAGTCTACATGCATCTTGATCAAAAGAGAGGCTTGAAAATAATAATAGCTTCCATTTCAATAATGCCTTACAGTTACAAAACATTTTCTAGATATAATTCATGCTCTACATCTTATCAATTGTGTGACTTCCAGCAAACTTCTTTCCCTCTTTAATCCTCAGTTTCCTTATTTATAAAATGAAGGCATTAAACTCCAAGGTCAGTCAGTGAGTCAATAAACATTTATTATGTGTTAGTAACAGTGCTAAGTATTAGGAAAACAAAAGGAATTATCCACTGTTAATTAACTCACAGTTTTAAGGTTCCCTTCCTTTCTGGGCTGCTAGATGGCACAGTGAATAGAGCATTTTTCTTGATTCAGGAAGACTTGAATTCAAATCCACTTTCAGATACTTACCAGCTAGATGACCTCAGCAATCACTAGGTCCTGTTTGCTGAGGGAAATGACAAACCACTCCAGCATCTTTGCCAAGAAACTCTCAAAAGGGGTCACAAAGAGTTGGACACTACTGAAAAATGATTGAGCAACCTCTCTTACCTCTCTTATTTCATTTGATCTTTCAAAGGTCCTACTGATTTGTTGGGCTGGGCTAGGCTATTGCCAGTCATCCTGACCTGTGCTTTTTCACTGGACTATGATGCCTCTTTAAGAGAGTAAGACTGATGACTTTGCACAGCTCTGCCTCACTTAATCCATTTCATTTGCAAGTTAAGACATCACCCTCCTGAAGTCATTGGTCCTCTCCAAGAATGAAGGATGGAGAACTATCTATTTTGGTCTGGTAAATGTAATTTCCACTTGAAAAGTGGGGAAACTGAGGCTTAAGAGTCTGTGATTTACTCAAGGTCACAGAACCAGCAAAAGCTGGAAATCTAATTAGGTTTTTCTCTCTCTCCCTGTCCCTCTCCTCCCTCTTGTTCTTCAGTGATGCAAATTTTATAGAAGCACTAGATTTCTGACTTCATATTCTCCAGTATTCATTCCCCTAAAATTTTTATGGGGATTTTCTTAGTGCTCTAGAACCAGCACTTTAAATATCATTTTGTAATTATCTTAGATATCATCTGGCAAAAATCCTTTCCATTAAAATGATACAGAAATTGGGAGCAATAGAAAACACTCAATTTTCCAGAAGAAGAAAAATGTACTAATACTACTTTTTAAAGTTTAATACAAATTATTATTTTTTTCATAACTTCCTTACTTCGGAACAATCAGCAAAATAATAAATCAAGCCTTAATTTGTGACATTTGCTAATTTTCAAGATGTAGATGTTCACAATGTAACTTTATCAATTAGCTCATTAGCTTATTCAGGCTGGTTCCTGAGCACCCCTGGATAGCTTTCTTTATTGTGTGCAATTATGATAAAATATATTCCTGGTCTGCCTACTTGTTTTTCTTAAGTCAGATTCTTAGAAATCATAAGATCATAGATTTAGATACTTAAAGGATCTCAGGGTCCATCTAATGCAATTTTTTTTTTTATTTTACAGAAGAGGCAACTGAATTATCCAGAGGAAAAATGACTTACTGAGATCATACTGAATTGGGATTCAAATCCAATATTCTTTTTTGTTTTGCTGGTTGATATTAACCTAATGTCTGCCTGTCTACTAAGAGAATATGGCATAAGTGAAAAGAGTCTTGTACTTGACATAGAACATCTGGGTTCCAAATCCTGCTCTACCACTAAATTTTACTGTGACTTTAAACAAGTCCCCTTCATATTTTTGAGCCTCAATTTCTCCTTCTATAAAATGGACATTGAAACCTGCCTACCCAGAAGAGGTCAAGTTCAAAATACTTGAAGAACCTTAAAAGACATAGAAAGAGATTGGAAGTCCCAGTATATTCAAGACACAGTATTAAGTTTTCTGAGCAACATAACTTTGAGGAGGCCGACTGGGAACCAATCAACCAATCAAGTATCAAATAAGCATTTATAAGCACCTACTATGTACAAGGAGAAAAAAAAGTACCTGCCCTGAAAGATTTTATTCTACCAGAAATCAAAAGAATGTCCAATACTAGATTAGTCAGTTAAGTTGGATTCCAGTTTAGGAAGCAGCTCGCTTAATAAAGACTTGAAGCCAGGAAGACTTCAATTCTAATCTTACCCTTGACAAATTTAACTATGAGAAGCTGGGCAAGTCATTTAGCTTCTCTGAGCCTCTATTTTCTCATCTTTAAAATGAGGATGTTAGCCTCAATAGTCTTCAAGGGCCCTTCCACTTTTAAATCTATATGACCTTATTATCCTTAGCAATTCATTTTTTTACCCATTGCCTACAACTCCAAGAAATAAAAGCAGCAAGGGCAAGAGGGAAAGAATTAAAAAGATTTGAAGTCAGCAGAGATGTGGGTTTCATACGCAATGCTGGCAATGATATTAACTGTAAGATAGGACTAGTTTGGGATTTTGGTGTTTTTTTTTCTTTGCAATTTTTTAACATTCTTATTTACAGTTTGGAGTTCCAAATTCTTTCTCTCCCTCTTTTCCTTTAGGTTTATAGATGTACAATTATGTAAAATATTTCCATAGTAGTTATTTTGCATAAAAAGACTTGAATAAAAGGAATAAAAAAAGTGAAAAATTGCACACTTCAGTTTGTATTCAATCAATATTAATTTTTTTCCTCTGGAGGCAGATAGTATGCTTCCTCATTAGTCCTTTGAGATTGTCTTAGATCATTATATTTCTGAGAGGAGCTAACTAATTCACAATTCTTCATTGAACTAAATATAGCTGTAAATGTACATAATGTTCTCCTGTTTTTATTCACTATGCATCAGTTCATAAGTCTTTCCAGGTTTTTCTGAAAACATTTTGCTTTTCATTTCTTTTGGCCCCAAAATTTTCCATTACAATCAGACTAACTTTTTGATTTTGAGTTAATTATGCTTGGGGCAGCATTTGAACTCAAATCTTCCTGAGTTTAAATTACATCCTTTATGCACTATGCTACCCAGAACAGATGTGGTTAAATAAATTCATTATTTAGTGAACAATTTTCAAAAGATCATACATTTAGAACTGGAAATATCCCTACTGATTGTTTAGGCCAATCACCTCATTTTACAGATAAGCAAATTGAAGTCTAAAGGTTAAGTGATGCCCAAGGTCACACAGATATTTGATAGTGTAACTCATATATAAGTTCATTGACTCCAGCTTGGTTATATTTCCACTTAAATGCTATGTTACATGCTGTGGCAATGTTGTTGTTTGTTGTTCTTTAGTCATTTTCCAGTTGTGTCCAACTCTTGGTGATTCCCATTTGGGATTTTCTTGCCAAAAAATAATGTGGTGGTTTGCCATTTCCTTTCCAACTCATTTTACAGTTGAGGAAAACTGAGGCAAACAAGATTAGGTAACTTGCCCAGGCTAGTAAGTGTCTGAAGCCCGATTTAATGAGTTTTCCTAATTCACCATAATACCTAATTGCTCCTGTGGCAATAAGCCTCTCTAAATTTGGCTACCAAAAGTTCTTGGATAACAGCCTAACCTTTTTAGCTGGTAGAGCTTCTCAGAATTTGTGTTCTTCTGGTATAGCCTTCAAGGACACAGAATTCTCTCAATATCACCCTGAAATGTTAGAGTAGATCTTTACTGTGCTTATAATAGATTTCATTCTTCTTTCTTGGATAGATACCTTGAAGGTGACAGAAAGAGCTTTGCTATTTCTGCCATTACTCAGAATGACTTGTGGGCAGGATTGGCTTCAGGAAGGGAAAAAAAATGACTCATTGGAATTTTATTTTACTGATGCAATTATATGAGAACTTCTTAACAATTAATGTTGTTCAAAAATTGAATGATTAATTTCATCAAGAATTTTTCCTAATGGCCTACTGTTTATGAGACATTGTACAAAGTCTCAGAGATTCAAACACATTTTAAAAAAAATTCTTTGCCTTCCCTCAAGGAATTTACATTTTCCTGATGAAAACTGATATTGCAAAATTGTGATTCCCCTATCATAAATATTCTATCAAGCTGTATGATCCTTCGTCACAGATATGATGGAGAGGATGTCTTCATTAAACATTTAGAATCTAAACCCTCTAAAATACCTTTCAACTTTGAAATTCTAAGATTGTATGATTTAGGAGTCCCCCAGAGGCTGTTGAGAATAGTTTTTAGTCATAGCTAGTTTCAAAAACCAATGTATTGACCCAATTGATTCCCTTAACTTCATTATATTAAAGTTAGTATCATTCCTGTTTGAGGGTGTCTATCTCCTAAACTCTATATATGGAACTACCATTATAGAAGCAACTGAATGCTGCGCTGGTGAGAGTGTCAGACCTGGAGTCAGAAAGACTCATCAAATCTGGCTCAAGACATTTACTATCTGAGTGACCCTAGGTAAGCTACTTAACTCTGTCTCAATTTCTTTATCTGTCAAATGAGTTGGAGAAGAAAAAGGCAAACCACTTCAGTATCTTTACCAAGAACTCCAAAATGGATCATGAAGAGTTAGACCTGACTGAACAACAAGAATTTAAGGGTTAATCACTTTCCTTCAAATGTCCAGCTTGTAACTAACTCAAATCACATTCAACTTAATATATTGTGAGAGTTCAAAAGTACAAGATTAATGCCTTCCAGGAATAAAAAAAATTACTGTCCCCCAACCCTCCTAATCCTAGGGAAGGAACATCAATCATTGCTTTTAATTGAGGAAATGCTGTGAAATGCATTCCTATTGATATTACAAATTCAGTCTGGATCCACTGCAGAAAAGGTTGCTCTGGGATGAGTCATCTCCAGCAATATTTCCTTGGCTTATCATTTAAGTATCCACCAGATGTCTTCATATGAAAAATCTGTTTTTCACAGTACAGTGTCCCAAAAATTCCAGTGCTTTGTAACAAGGTGCTCTCTGACCAAGTGTTTAGTGTTTTCTCTTATTGGCCCTTTTCAGGAATGAAAATGTTATCAAGACTTAATTATTATTTAGCAAAAGTTGTTTGCAGTTGGATTTTAAGCTGATAGGTGACCTCTGCCTTTTAACTTAATATAGGAGAGAAAACATTAAAATTAGGGTTGAAAAACCTGAATTTCTATTTCCACCAAGGTCACTTACTAGCTACAGAACCAACAAATATTTAAGTGCCTACTGTGTCCCAGACATTGATTGTGCTAAGTATTAGAGATACAAAATAAAAAATGAACTACTCCCTGTTCTCAAGAAGTTTGCAGACTAGTAGGGAAGATAATGTGTGTGTGTGTGTGTGTGTGTGTATTTATATAAAATCAGTATAATGCATTTTTGAGGAGAGTTGGCATTAGCAATGGGGAAATTGGGAAAAGTCTCACATTAAAGGTAATGCATGATTTAAATTTGAAGGAAATAGAGATTCTGAAAGGTAGATAATAGAGAGAGATTGTTTTTCAGGAATGAGAGACAGCCTATGCAAAAACACAGAGAAAGGAAATCAACTGTCATGAGAACCACATATATTTTCATAATTTTATACAAACACATGTTGATATTGTTCAGTTGTTTTCAGTCATGTCCAACCCTTTGTAACTCCATTTTGGGGTTTTCTTGGCAAAGATACTGGAATGACTTGCCATATCCTGCTCCAGGTCATTTGACAAATAAGGAAGCCAGTGTAGTGATACACACAATGCACAAACACATGCAAATAAATGTGCATGCACAATACACATATATGCACACACACATACATATATATATATTTCTGAAGATGTGTACATGTTTGTATTGAACCAGGAATTTTTCACTTTATATGTATATGTATATGCTTGATAGATATCAACTCATATTAATGATATATGCTTATCATTGAGTTAAGAATTTTTCCTAATGTTCATGTGTTTAATAGATCCCATTATCTATATCTATATAGATTTAGCTAAAATATCATTATTTGCTGAAAGGGGGAAGGTATTTAGCTTCCAAACCTCTACTGGCCACTATCCCTAAAATACTTGCTCTCAATAGATTTACAGTATAAATAGGTGTGGTCAGTTCTCAGTTGTAGCTCTCTACTCCTTCCTTCCTTAAGTACTAACTTTTTTTTTTTTTTTTTTTTTTTTTGTTCCCTAAGACATATAATGTATACTCTTTGGCACACAGTGCTGTGTAGTCAAGATTCCCTTCATTTAAGTCCATGATACCCATCATGAAGTCAAGATGACCCTGAGTGCTTTAAAGCTATGTCAAAGGAGTGGAAACTGGACAGACTTCGATGGCAGAGCTGATAAATGAGCTGTATGTTTGCTTCCCATGAGGGATCTTTCATTTTGCTAAGGCTCTACACCAATAAGCTAACAATTGTCATTATTACTTTTTTAATCTAAAAAGGCAGAGTGGAATTGTGATCTACATTGGTATAGGAAATGCCTCAAGACTGAAATCACAGGTCTTTGCAATATTGAAGCACAAGTATTAGGTCATATTTAATGATATTTTCCTCGTGTAGATTCCCCTTATGTGGTATTTTGGAAAGCATTTAAGTGAATTGTATTTTATTTTTATCTCTCTGAAATTTCTGTAGCTCCCTCCTCCCCTTCCCCAAATGTTTTTGGCATGTTAATAGAAACATTACTATCTTTATTTAACACCTCTTTTCCATCAGAGATATCCACATATAGGGGTTTGCATGTGTACATGAACCATCTTGGAGCAGGAACTAGAAAGGGTTTGAATGGGGAAGCAGGGTGAACAAAGCCTTTTGGAAATAGCTCTGTATGTTTGCTTCTCTATTCACCTATTCCACAGAGAAGGAAATCACTCCTATCTTTTTAGTTCATGGCAAAGAATCAGACACTTAGTCCAGCTGTCAGCTTTAGGCCAGGGATCAAACTCAGCCTGTTAATTATTCACTAAGGTGATGACTTTGCCCTTTTCTAAGAAGAGAGCTTGGCTGTTAAAATAGTTAAGGTTCTAACTTGTAGTATAGCTCAGTACTTTGGAAGTATACAGATGGATTCAGAAGGGGATACAAAGCAAATATATTAATATTATTCTTTGTTTTAAAGACACATTATTTTATAGTTTTCAATCAAAATGCTAATAGTTTGAATTTGGGGGTTTGTTTTGGTTAGCTACTCACTTCATACTTGCTTTGGACATCTATAAAAATGAAAATAAGTTATTTATTTTTGGTTTTTGAGTGGCGATATTGTTTAGTGAATAGAGAGCCTTGGAAACAGAAAGACCTGACTCACTTTGCCTATGTGTCTATGACTTCAGATTCCACCTGGCTGTACTCCTCCAGACTTCTCCATCTTGCTATCATGGGGGTAGTTAAATGAAAGAACATATGGAGTTCCAGACCTACAATTAGAAAGATATGAGTTCAAATCCAGCTTTAGACAGTATCTAGTTAACGTGATTTAAGCAAGTCACTTAATCTGTTTGTCTCTGTTTTATTGTTGTTATTCAGTAATTTCATTTTTTTAATCTTTTTTTTTTTTTTGGTGAGGCAATTAGTGTTAAGTGATATGCCCAGGGTCATATAACTAGGAAGTGTGTGTGTCAGATTTGAAGTCAGGTTATCCTGACTCCAGGGCCAATGCTGTATCCCCTTCACCATCTAATTGCTCCTTTTCAGTAATTTCAGTCATGCCTGACTCTCCATGAGCCCATTTGGGATTTTCTGGGCAAAGATGATGGCCATTCCATTCTCCAGTTCATTTGACGAATGAAGAAACTAAAGCAAACAGAATTAAGTGACTTGCACAGAGTCACTCAACTAGTAAGTATCTGAGGCCAGATTTGCACTCTATTCATTGTACCTCATTTGTAAAATGGGGATAATAATAGTACCTACCTCCCACAATTGTTGTGAGGCTCAAATGAGATAATAATTGTAAAGAGTTTAGCATGGTTTCTAGCACATAATAAGTACCATATAAATGTTAGTTATTAAAATGCCCCAAGAGCCTCTTCATTCTACAAGATCTTTTCAGCCCCGGAGCTCACATCTCCTCAATACCCAATTTCTTTCCTTCCTCTCATTGGAGAGCAGAGGAGTTTCCTCCCAGAATCTCCATTTAAAAAGAGAGACCAGGTCAACCACCTCTTCATTTCCCATCCAGTTGTTCGTACCTTTATGCTGGATACCTTCTTTCCCCCTATCTTTTGTATTTTGTCATCAGGTTGTAGACTCCTTGATGACAAAAATTATCTTTTGCCTTCCTTTTTTTTTTTGCTGCTTTCCCAGCGTTTAGCAGTGTCTGGTATATAGTAGGTATTTAGTAAATGTTTATTGACTATCAAGTTACTTAATTTATCTTTTGCCCAATTAATTTTCAAAGGCTATAAATAGTTGCCCATGTGTGTTGATGGAGATAGTTTCTACACTAGGAATTCCTTACTTTGATGAATTCATATCTAGCCTGAGATTTTTTCCATTTTGGAACAGAAATGAAGTTTTTTTGTGCATTTTAAAGATGAAACTAGCTACAACTTTTTTAGGGAGAATAAAATTCTAGTCAGTTATCTTAATCTTTATTCTTGCTTCCGATTTAGACCCTGTTACCTAAGAGAGGAAGAAGAGGTTTACCAGGGTTTTTGGCAAATTAAGTTGTTCCTTTAGGAGGGAAAAAAAAAAACAAACCAGTTCCCTTGGGTGTTATGGTTTTTCTGTCATTCTTTATCTAGATAATTCACTATTTTAAAATATGTATTCTTTTGTCAACAGCATATTTCTATATATACAAACATACATACTCACATATACATATATATATATATATATTAAGAGTAAGGGCAGATATACTGTAGTACATGAATGCGATGGACTGCCACTGTGCCATTAGAAACATTGAGTATGAAGAGTTCAAAGAAGCATGAGAAGACTTACATGAACTGTTACAGATCAAAATAAGCAGATCTAAAAAAGTAATAAATATAAATTATTACAATAATGTAAACTAAAAGAACACTAATACAAAACCCAATGCTGTATAAATATATTGTCCTATTTTGTCTACATTAAGAAGAGAAAAAAGTGATCCTCCATCATTTCCTAGGAGAGGTGAGGAACTATGGGTGCAGAGAGGTATTTATGCTCTCAGACATGGTCACTATGAAGTTTAGTTTTGTCTGATTTTTGTTAAAGGAAAGATTCACTTGGAAGAATCCAAGGGCACAGTCATATATATATATATGTATGTGTGTGTGTATATATATATATGTATACACACATGCATATATATGTATATATATGTACATGGAAATTAATATATATATGTATAAAAGAGACCAATAAGCTACTTCTCCCCCAAAAGATGATTACTAAAAGCAAATGCAGCAACTAAATGTTCCAAGACAATATTTACCAGCCTCTCACTGGTGGTTCTATATGTCTTCCTTATTATTCTAAACCCAAGGAGACAAAAAAAAAAATTAAACTAGGACATCTGTAGAGAGCCTCTTTATTGGCTGAAATTCTGATCATTCTAGTGTCTGGAAAGAACAGGGACTTTGGAATCATGAAAGACTTGAGTTTGGCTCTTGCTTCTTGAATTTACTAATGTACAACCCCGTTCTTTAATCTAGCATAATCTCAGTGTTCCTTATCTGTAAAATGGAGGGTAATCCTATTTCTTAGAAGCAGAGTGGCTTAGTTGATAAGCAACCTTTGAGTCAGGAAGACTTAGATTCCCCTATGCCATATATTGGCTATTTGACCCTGGACCGGCCATTTAGTCTCTCAGTAGCCCCCAAGCAATCCTGGGAAGATAATTCCCTTTGTTTGCCTTAGTTCCCTTATCAGTAAAATAAGAATACTAATTACACATACCTCTTAGGCTGTCTTGAGGATAACAATTGTAAAGAGCTTAGCCTAGAGCTCCACCAGTAGTAGGTATTACATAAAAGTTTGCAGAAATATCATTAGTCTGCTGGTTTGACTCTTTTTTTTTTTTTGCTTTTTGCTGAGGCAATTGAGGTTAAGTGACTTGCCCAGAGTCACACAGCTAGGGAATGTTAAGTGTCTGAGGTCATATTTGAACTCAGGTCCTCCTGACTTCAGGACTGGTGCTCTATCCACTGTGCCACCTACCTGCCCCTGGTTTGACTCTTTTTACCTGTGCCTTCTGGCGTGGGAGTCTGAGAGAGCCAGAGCCTGAGGAGAATGGCTGTTCTTGGAATTTGTGTTTGCTCCTGGAAAGGCACCATGCATCTGCAGGTAAAGGTGAGAGGAGTTCACCTACTAATAATATCTACCTTGCAGAGTAGTTCCAAGGATCAAATCAGATTAAGCCCTTAGTAAACCTTACTATGTTATGTACTATGTCCCAGGAGTCAGAAAGTCTAACTTCTTGGGTAGACTATCCAAGATAGTATGGAGCTGTGGAGAGACAATTATGTTTACACTCAGAGAACCTAGCTTTGAATTTGAACTCTTCTATTTATTGGATGTGTGATGTTGGGCAAGTGTTGTAAACCCTCTGGGACTCAGCTACCTCCTCTGTATGAGAAGAAAATCTCTGAGATCCCTTCCCAAGCCTGTAAGTTTGATCTTACCTAGGTACAGGTGGCAATTAGGTGATGTGGTAGATAGCCACTGTACCTGCATTCAGGAAGAACTGAGTCCAAATCCAACCTTAGAGATTGCTAGCTGGATGATCCTGGTTAAATCATTTATTATCTAACAATTTCCTCATCTGTAAAATGGGATTAAGGGCAACACCTATCTCCCAGGGTTTTTGTGAGATACAACAAAATAATATTTCAAAAGCTGCTTTAAAAACTTTCAAGTACTAAATAAATGTTAGCTATTATTTATTATTATTGTACATTACATGTGACATGAACCCACACAAGTATTTTTATACACACACTGACCACTTGGAAGAGTCAGTGTTGAGGCTCCTTTGCCCAGTCCCATATAGGATGGGTCACAATTAGATCTCAGAATATCATTGATGAAAAATTCTGACATTTATCCAGCATTGACTCTGGAGGGCTGATACACCTCCTGTACTTAATGAATTCTCGGAAAACATGTTTGGTAAGGGGGTCCTTCTGGTGGCATATGTCCTGAACTGGGAATTATCAGGAAATGTACTTTTTAGAGGGAATGAATTAAAATTTAAATGCCTGAAAAACCCCATTTCCACCCAGCAGTGTGTTCTGGATACTACCTCCAGCTCTGCTCCCAGGGAGCAGCCATCTCCTATTACAGAAAAGAAATGGGATTTTTGCAGCTCACCAATACATTGAAATCAGCCTTCCAGAGGCCACTGAAGACCTCATTCCCAAAAGCAACAGAGGACTTTGAAGATGTTCAGTGATTTTCCAACTAACAGTGTCCCATTGAACGACTATGCCTAGCCTGCCATACTACTCTCAGGCCTCTGGGTACACAGTCTGATCTCATGAACAACTAATCATTCTAAGTCATAAACTATACCTTGACTATAGAAGTCGGGAGAATTTTATTCCTAATCAGCTATCCTTCTCACCATATGCTATTTGCAAAGTGGCCAATATACTTCCCTACTACAGAAATTAGATAGCAATATCTTACATTTATATTTTATTTTTAGATAATATATTGAGTCAGCAGTAGCTTATCCTACTGCCTTGATACCAGGAAGACCAGGAAGAATGATCTGATACATATTGGGCAAATTTAATTACCCTCTCAGTACTCTAGATCCCAGCTTCTTATATTGTGGTTTGCAACCCCATAATAGGTCACAAAATTATCATTTCTTATCAATAAATGTGATTTGTGTAACTATTTTATGTACCTATATACCCAGGGTAATATAAAAATTTCTCAGGCAAATAGGGATCATGAGTAGGAAAAGTTTAAGAAGCCTTGCTCTAGCTCACTTTTTTTTTTTTAACATTAATTTTTTTAAAGTTTTAGGTTCCAAATCCTTTTCCTCCCACTTCTCTCCCACTCATTAAGAAGGCAAACAATATATCAATTATATACTTGTAATCATGCAAAACATATTTCCATATTAACCATATTATTTAAAAATGAAAAAAGCAAAAAAAAAAAAGAAAGTGAAAAAAGTTTGTTTCATTCTATATTCAGAGTTCATTAATTTTTTCTCTGGAGGAAGACAACATTTTTCATCATGGATCCTTTGGAATTGTCCAGACATATCTTTAAGACTCTAAGTTGTAGAGAAGGTGCTGATCTGCATTGCTTCTCATCAGGAGGTGGTATTCATTTTACAGATGATAAAAGTGAATTTCATAGGGAGAAAGACACTTGTGCTTTAAATTTTAAAAAAATCTTGAAAAATATACTTACCTACCTTTTAAAACAGAATATACATGAACTAACTACTCTTCCTACTACCCAAGGACAATGAAGGCAGGACCATTAGAGAGGGTTCAACATGGCTAGCAGTTTGGAAGAAAAAGCAATAAACTTAGGAGAGCTGAGTTCAAATCCTAGGAGTGATTCTTACAACTGGCAAACTATCCTCTCCCAAACTCATTTTCTTCTTTTGTAAAATGATACTTGCACTAATCCTTTAGCTGATACTTAAGCTCACAGAGTTATTGAGAGAAAAGTGCTTTCACTATATGGTGATCAATTCTGATGGACATAGTTCTCTTCAACAATGAAATGTTTCAAACCAGTTCCAATTGTTCAGTGATGAAGAAAGCCATCTACATCCAGAGAGAGGCCTGTGGGAACTGAGTGTGGACCACAACAAAGCATTTTCACTCTGTTGATGTTTGCTTGCATTTTGTTTTCTTTCTCAGGTTTTTTTTTTTTTTTTTTTTTGTAGATCTGATTTTCTTGTACAGCAAGATAACTGTATAAATATGTATACATATATTTGATTTTCATATATTTTAACATAATTAACATGTATTAGCCTACCTGCCATCTAGGGGAGGGAGTGGGGGGAAGGAGAGAAAAATTTGGAACAGAAGACTTTGCAAGGATCAATGTTGAAAATTACCTATGCATGTTTTGCAAATAAAAAGCTTTAATAATTAAAAAAAGAGAGAGAGAGAAAAAAAAAAGTGCTTTCTAAGCTTTTCAAAGCTATAGAAATGTAAGCTATTATTACTGGACTGACCTTTTGTGCTGTACTGGTTTGTCCTCAGTGTCTGTACTTTATCTTTCCAGGTGATCTTCAGAATCTTCTAAGACAATTCAAATGGAAGCAATCTTTTTTCAAGCTGAACTTCCAAGTCTTCAAACTCTACTGCAGAGAATACAACTCTGATAGGCTGGCCATCTAATTCCAAAGCCAATGTATGTTTGCCTACAAGATTATTTGACAAAGAACTCACACAAGACAAATGCTCTCATGGAGGTCAGAAGAAGCAATACAAGGACATGCTCAAGGTCTCTCTGTAGAACTCTATAGAACAATTTTGAGATGTGGGAGAGACTGGCACAGGACTGCCCAGCATAGCATGCTATATCAAAAAAGTTATAATGCTCTAATGAACAAAATAAAATTGCAGTAACTCAAAACAAATGACATCTGCATTCCAAATGTTTATATGGACTATTTGTGCCCAACGGGTGGAAGAGCCTTCTGAACTCATATTGGTCTGATCAGCTACTATAAGATGCACTTTATCTTGACCCCAGCATAGTGATGTCATTTTGGTCCTGTTTGAGAAGGAAGGACAAAAAACTGGTTTGTCCAGATGAGAGCTGCCTGCCTAAGCAATGCTAGTGAGCATATCCTGGAAGCAAGATAATTGGCTATTTTTTCCCCCTCCTATAAGTACAAATTCACTAAATTCCTTAAAGGGAAAATTGATATAGAGCCAGGATAAAATTGTTCTTCCTGAATGATCTGTGGTGTCCAAAATTGTTCAATCTATAAGAAAAATCACTGAGGCAGAGCTCTTAGTCAAAGCAATTTATCAAAGGGTCCATGGCCTAATGAAGTAGACAACAGATTTTCCTCATGACCTAAAATGTCCCTGGCCCCAAGATCTTATTTTCAGAGTCTGATACCCAAACACTCAGGAAAGGCAAAGTAGAATTCAAAATCCCGTTGGTTGATAGACTTTGTTTTTGAAGGCCAGAAATAGTGTCAGCCCAAAATGGTATATTAGCAAGGGGG
>JAJPUD010019812.1:0-25844 GCA_023553655.1 Myrmecobius fasciatus
CCAAGGGATTAGAATCTATGTCTATATCTATCTATCTATCTATCTATATCACCTCTGGGGTCCCTTCCTGCTTTAAATGCTTATTATTTAGCAAATATATCTAAGACTTTAGGTTAATTTTCTAAAACTACAGAAAGGCAAAGATACAAAGACAAACTATTTCTATTGTGGATCATAGAATTTAAAGCTGAAAGTTACATTAAGAATTAAATAGTGCAATATCTCTTGCTCTTATAGATGAAAAAATTGAGATGCAAAATGATTTGTCCAGTGTCATAGAGATGTTTTGAAGTAGAAATTTGTGGTCGTGATTCTTGAATCCCAGTCCAATAGTTTTGCTCCCCCTACTCCATTATATCGGTTTTCAGACATAAATAATAGATGTCCCGTAGCTTTCTTTGTACTGGGGAATATATGTTCTCTAAAAATAGGAAAGACAGCATGAGTGCATGCCTTCTTTCCACTCTTCAATGACCCTGACTACAAAAGTGAGACTTGCATACTAATCTAACTATATTCAGTCATTCCCAGAAAACTAGGTTCAATTAGAATTCTGGTTCTTGTTCTAGGGCTAATTATCATTTGACTTTGAGAAGATCACTGAACTCTCTGAACCTTTAGTTCATTGACAAACCAGGATTATTAATAATTGTACTGTCAATCTCTTCAGGAAGGTTATGAAGGTAGATTATATGTGTTTGTGTGTATATATTCTAAAATAAAGGATTAAAAAGATACAAGGTCATAATATCACAATAAAACTTGAAAATTATGTAATCCAAATTCTACTTGAAGTCCCACAGGCAACTTTGCGGAAGATGAGACATTCATCCTCTGCTTAGATACCAGAGGTATCATTCTAACACCTTTTCTTCACTATTTACTCAATCATCAAACTTTTATAACATGACTTCTACCATTATTAAAGTGATCTCTCCAAAGATATTAATAACCTCCTTTTGATGTTATTTTATAGTTTTTCTTGTCCCTTGATCTCTCTCCAGAACTCAGCACAGTACCTGGCACATAAAAGATAGCTAATAATTATTTATTGACTGATTCAGCAGTTGATAAATTTTAAAGTCCCTCTTCTTGATACCATTTCATCCTTTGGTTTTTGTAACATTACACTCTTATGCTTCATCTTCTATTTTTTGACCACACCTTCTTTGCCTCTTCTAAAGCCTCTGCTTCCTTGTAACCATTGTTAATGTGTCCCCTCAAGGCTTAATTTTTGATTGTAACCTCTTTTCTATTTTTCATCATTCTCAAAGATCTATTTGACCTCTCTCACTTCCTTTCTCTCAGCAATTTTTCCAAGTTCTGCTTCATCCTTCATATCTTTCTTTTCTTTGTTTCTACTCTCACCCTTCTTCATCCCTGAAATTTAAAAAAAATATCGTTTTTTCTCATCTCTCTATATTGAAATTTTTCTTTTTATTCAAGACTCAATGGAGGTACTATATTTTCCTCCCTCTGCTTGCTGTATGTGTAAGTCAAGATAAGGCATAGCTGAAGGGCATATGATCCCTGGTTTTAATTCAGGTATTAATTAGAGCAATTACTCCCATAAGAAATTGAGTTCATCTTAGTCTTTCAATTCACTTTCCATTTAATTTCCAGGGTTTATAAACTTAGGTATTTGAAAGAGTATCTTTCAAATTGAACATTTGATATGGAATTCCTTTAAGATACATAAGAAGGAGCAAGATGCATGATAGCAGGAAGCCGATAAATCAAGAGGTATATTTACTCAATATCAATGGTCAAAAATAGCTCAGGCATGGGAAGAGATTCCAGTGAGATATGTCATTCACAGGTGGAAAGTGTTCATCCACAGGAACTCATTCACATGCAAATATGGGGTCAGAATAATCTACTTCTCCTACTTCAATCAAGGGGATTAAGTATGGCAAGGGCATTGTAGCAAATCATTCCTCTTTTTCTCCTTTATTTATTTATTTTATTACACTTTGCTTTATGAATCATATTGGGAGAGAAAAATCAGAGCAAAAGGAAAAACCATGAAAGCGATGAAAAAAAAAAAGTCAACCTAACGTGTTAACTAAATTCAGTCTCTTTAGTTCTTTTTGTGGATACAGAGGGCATTTTCTATTCAAAGTCTGTAGGGATTGCCTTGGATCCTTGAATCACTGAGAAAAATCAAGTCTTGTATAGTTGATCATTATACAGTTTCGCCGCTATTGTGTACAAGGTATTTCTGGGGTTCTGCTTGTTTCGCTCAGCATCAGTTCATGTAAATCTTTGCAAGCTTTTCTATAATCAGTTTGTTCATTATGTTTATAGAACAATAATCCATTAACTTCATGTACCACAACATGTTCAGGCCATTTCCCAATTGATGGGCATCCACTCATTTTCTAAAATGAATGATGAATGGAAAATATCTAATGTAAGAGAATAGAATAATGAAAGACAACAGTATATTTGAGTTAGGGGAAAAATATGAAGATCTTTGCCAAGAGAAGGCAACTGAATATTTTGGAGAGAGAAAAAGATCTGCTTTTATTCTAATCAAGTATGGTGTAGACCTCCAAATATTTTTAGATAAGAGATCACCCAATAAATATCAGAAAGATAGATGAATGCCAGATGAATTTGGAGCCCATGAGGGCTCCTCATGCCATTGTTTGATCATGTTAGAATCATCTATTTTCTTTTGGGGAAATGTCTAACAGGATTGAGAGAAAACCTTCCAAGATGTGTTAACTGACTTACTTCTATGTATTCACATCTCCACAAATGATAGTCCCAGGAGACATTTATAAAAAATTGCTAAAGACCCTATAATATCATTGGCAATAAATTTTAAGATTCTGACAGTACAGATGATGTTTTTTTTTTTTTTATCAATGTTGTTTTTGGTAGGGACAAACAGATTTGGGAAGTTAATAGCCAGTTAAGGAGATGGTGTCTGAAGACTGGATTTCACTTTCAAGATCACAGTTCAAAACATAATAATAGACTCCTGGCATGGGATAGAATATAACTAATAAGGGAAGCTAGGGATTTGTCTTCTCATAGTGTTGCAAATGTAATAAAATATTTTAAATGAAAAATAGAAAAGGAGAGAAAACACTGCCTCTGCATTCACCAAGGTACATTCATAGATATTTTCTATAATACACACACTTACACACACACACACACATATATATGTATAATAGATAAAACAGAGAAAAATCATAGTAGAAACCACTAGAATTTCAAAAGAAAACAAATGGGAAAGGACCCTGAATTAAACCCAGTAGAGAGATAAGCCTATAATTCACACTGTAATTTAATGCTGACTTCAAAAAATTTGGTAGGTAAAGATGAGGCAGTTATTCAAAACAAATTATGATCCTCATTCCAAGAACTAATGAGGGAAATATGGGAGAGGAAATTTACATGAAGATGAATAGAGGTAGAAACAATATTTACATTGGACAGATAACACTTGGACAAAAAATTAATAAATTAGGAGTTTGGAAAATGGATCACAAATATAGAGGCCATAGACAACTTAAGTTATTCAACAATGAATAGCTCAAATTATTATTATTATAATTAAAAATAATAACCATTTACTTAACATTAATCATTAAAAGTTGTGAATTTTTTTTAAAAAAGTGTTGGATGTAAAAAATAATGAAAGAAATAGACAAATGAACAAGACAAAAGTTTTTCATCAACCTAAAGTTTTTGCCAAGCTCTATAGATGGGCCCTTTATTAAATAATCAGCCTGGATTACTTTAGACAACTGTGAGATCTTTTAATGTCCTCAAACTTTTCAATGAATTATAAGCTCATCTTCTTGAAAACAAAATCTTACCTCTGTTGTAGGTGCTATAGGTTACAGACTTACAAAAGTGTACCATATAAAGCAGGTGATGGAGAAGCACACAATGAGTCTTTTAAGACATTTAATTAAATTTAGAAGGGGACAATGAGTTAAAGATATCATTAATGAAACCTATATTTGAAGAAGATGAAATGGTCACATGGCAAGAGAGAAGGACAACCAATGGACAGCCTGCAGGTTTGACTAGCATCTTTTTGCCATGTGAACTGAAAATGAGCAAATCCTCAATACAGTGGGTGGACTTTCAGTGACAATGTTATCAAAAGACAATAGTAATAATCTCAAAATGAACAGGAGCAGATGGATGAGCTGAATGCTTGGAGGGAAACCCTATATCAGTGAGGTTACAGATCCATTTGGGAATTTCAGCCTTGTGCAAAATGTGAGATTATATCTTTTTGCAGTTCATATTACTGCAATTATATAAAATAGATGTGTCCTTCAAAATGCCTTAAGTTTCCTCATTAGCACAGTATCTGGTCTATAATGGGTGCTTGAATGAGTACTAATTAACTTATTTATTGATCAATTAGTCATTCATCATGCCAAGGTGATTTGAACCTTCAGGTATAGATAAATCAGAGTCACCTGATGAACAGATTGGCTAATAGATCAGTTCAATAACTTGACCAAGAAGAATGAGAATTCATTCTCCTGAACCCGATTCTAATGTTCTTTCCCTTTGGTCATGCTGTTGCTTTGTATTTCTGAAAGTTTCTATCTCAGAGGTAGGAAAGCATGTTCACATGACTTTATGATCCTAGCATTCAAAGACAGAAGCTTTAGATCACAACCTGCAGTGATCTGCAAGTTATTGGAGCAAGGTAGAAGACTTTTACAATACTCCCATTTTTTGTTCAACTGTTAGTTATTAGAGAGCATTGGTATCATTTTATGTATAATTAAGTATAATTTTATGTTAGTTGAAGGATAGAATTTGGAACTCTGAACTTTTAAAAATGTTTAAAATTGTTTTAACATAATTGGGGGAAATAAAAATTTATACATTACAAATGACTCTAGATTTAGAATACTTAGGGAGCATTTGATCTATCCCCCCATCTCTTATTTCACAAATGAAGCAATTGAAACCTCAAGAATTTCAATATCTTCTTCATGGATACATGTGACATAAGGGGCAGAATAGGAACTCAGGTCTTGTATTGTACTCCTGGGTCTCTCCCTGATAATCTGTGTGACCTATATGCAATAAGCTCTCATGTCAAGTAATTAAATTCCATAATTGAGAAGTATTTAAGTTTATGAAATGAGATAATTGATAATTATAAACTAGATCAAACAAGATAATCCTTAGAATGTACTTAGCACATTGCTGGGCACATAGTAGATATGTTAGCTTCCTCAATTGTAAAGCAATGGGGTTCCTTGAGACAACCATTAAGATTCCTTCCAGGTTTAAAGATCCATGACAATACATGTATTCATGCATTGCCTATTAGTCTGAATCACTTCCATTATGAGTTTATTTTGTTTGTATTCCATTAATTAGTCCCTGAAAACCCTTAAGAGCAAGATGCTATAGGAATATATTTATGCATCAGACACAGTGTGAAATGATTTAACAATATTCAGCATTTGTGACTCTAATTTCTTCAACTCTTGAAGAAGAATTTCTTTTAAAAGAAAAAAAATCAAAACAAATGACCACTTCAGAATATCTGGTACTAATATCCACTCAAAGCATGATAACCTAAATCTATTGGTAGGTCACTTGGATAAGAAATTGTGGCTCAATCAAACTTTCTACCTAGAGTCATTAATAACCTAAAAATGTCATTGAACTTCAAAAAAAAAAAAGCAAAAATAAACAAATAACCAGAAAAAACAGATCATTATAGCACACATTTTGTGGGATTAAAATCCAAGCTCTCAACACATTCGTACATTTAAAAACTGATAAGTCTAATCTATCTCTGCTAGTTTTTGAGGTGCTATTCCCTATCTCTGTTAGCTTTTGAGGTGCAACTCCTGTTATCAATAATATTTTCATTACCACAGCCTCCATCTAGTAAGGTGGGTTACAGAGAATACAGAACTTGTAACCAATTATTGAAGAAAGGAAAAGCTTTCCCTCCCTTCTTTTCTTTAGCTTAATAAGCAGTGTTTCTTTAGAGAAAAACGAACCTTTGATAATCTATCTAAAGCTCAGTTGTGGTCTACTTGAAGTTTAACTTGCTGAAAAAGCAAAAATAATTTATAAAAATCATAGCTGGCAGAAGAACAGAGAAAATTATTCTCTGTGGGTTTGCAGGCAAGGTAGTCTACAAAGGTGGGGGAGATTTTTTTAGCCAATAGATTGTAAATGCAAAAGAATTTCTTTTCTTTCTTGCTTCTGTACCTTTCATTTTCCCTCTTCTTTATCTTCTTTCCTTTCATCCTTACTTTTTAAAAGTTGTACAAAAAACCAGAATTAAATTTATAGTCTAGGAATAATATAATGCATGAAATTGATATTTTTAAAAGAAATATTTATTGAATGTGCAAATATATAAAACATTGTGCTACAGAAAAGCAAGGCAATCACTGTTCTCAAAAAGCTCATATTCTAACATGGGATAGAACATAGAACAAAATGTTGCTACAAATCTTGTCTTTAGGATGCAAGTCAAGTCAACAAGCAATTATTAAGTGCCTACCATGTACCAGGATATAGTGGTGAGTCAAGTCAACAAGCATTTATTGAGTGCCTATCATAAAACAGAGTTCAGCAACAAAACGGATGGCAGATATTTTCAATGTCATTTGATTAATAAAACCATATCATGATAGAATGTCACCTGTGTGAATGTACCAAGGACTTTTATGGTAAGGACAATTTTTTAGGGTCTTCAGAAACTGTGATCATATAGGAGACGTGGTCTCTAGTACTCATGAAAGATATTGGAAGGTTATAACATCATGAGGTTAGCTTTCCTAGATTATGATGGAGGATGGAGGGCTGTCTAGAAGAAAAGCAAATATGGAGATTACTGTTGTTTCCAAGGTTTTTGGACTTCTTTTGATATTAGTCACTGGTTAGTGTTGGTAATGGTAAATAGGGTTGACTCCTTATCCAAAAGGATTGTTCTTTTGATGAGGGCTACAAGCTCAGAGCTCAGAACCAGCGATGTACTCCTAATCCTAGAGCTCTTGGCTGAGAGTATGAGAAGAGATTGTTAATTCGGTTACCATGTACCACTGTCCTATGTCTCCCTCAAGCAGGCTTGTAACTTAATATAGATGAGCTTACCTACCTCTTTAGAGATACAGGAAGTCAGCATTTGGAGTTGGTTGAAATAACTGACCCATTGTCCACTAGGGTTGCTCCTCTTTATTATAGCTACAAGAGTTAAATATTGTTTCTTTTTCTCATGCTTTAACATTGATGAAAAAATCTATTAAGAGAAATGAGAGGTTAAAAACAGAATTCAGTTACCTAGTGAGAGAAAATTATTTTTCCTACATCTTGATTTTATTCAACTTCAGATCCATGACATTTGAATGTATTCATCCAATCCTGATAATGCATTGGTATTAATTTTTGGCCTGCTATTAAAATTACTAATATAAAATGGCTTTTAAGAATTTTGGATTTTAGGATAGTGATGAACACTTTGAGCACAAGTGTAATTTTGTGACAACATTATTAATTAAAACACCCAGGAATCCTAAGAGAAATGCATAAAATAATTTAACTTGAATTTCAATTAACTGCTTGCATTCCAATAATCAAGTAGGCTTACATTGGCACCTGAAGTAGCTATTGATTATGTGACTTGGACAGCAATCACTGAATTCAATTCTAAAAAGCTCAAGGTGATTCTACAGGAAGAAAATTCAGCAAAGCCAATTGTTTGGTGTGCAAACAGGAATAATCAGCTAATTGACTGAATTAATTGACACAAGTAAAAATTTGTTGCCTTTGGTACAAAACAATCCTCTGGGTTTAATGACAATAGTGGATAATCTAGATTTGCTGTAGCCTTGGTAGTATTAGTTTAAGTAATTCTGATTCTCTCTCATTCTTCATTGCCAAGCACTGGAAAATCACTCCCTTCTTGTCATGAGGGTCAATGGTGCTATGCTATATGAAGGCGACAGCTTATGGATTTTTCTCCTTTGCCTACTTTAATTAAAAGGGGGAATGATCCAAAAAACAGCAAGAAACACATTGAAAAGGAATAGGTGAATGTGAAGTTTCTAGCATTATACATTAAATAACTCAACTTGAGATTAATGTCATCCTCTCCCACCTTAGACCCAATTAGAACTAGCTTAATATATCCATCAAAGAGACTATAACCAGCAAGTTTAGGTTTGAGGGATTACCTTATGCCTCTGGATCTCCACTTTTTGGTTCTCTCATTGAAATTCTAGCAATCCTGAGAGGATAGGAGAAAGCCTATTTCTTTTCCTATATGGATAAATGAGATTGATTTCTGACATTTTGAAGTTATGTTAATATCTTAAATTCTTTTGGAAATATTGAAAGATGTAACTCATAAATGCATGATGAATAATTTCTTTTAATCATGGAGATGTACTGTGCCAGGGAGGAAACTAGTTAACTTATTCAGGGGGGCAAATCTTCAGGGAAGGAAGGAGGGAATTCCTTTTTCTCTCCTCTAAGACTTTTGCATTTTCCTCAGGGTTATACAACAGGAAGCCGGCACACACTGACTGGTGATCCTCAGGCGGTACAACAAGGGAAGTGCACATGAGAAATTTGTTTCTATGAGCCAAGGTGTCCTCCTCCTCAAGGAAAATCAAGGTCAAGAAAGAATGAAGATTCTTAGAGACTAAACATTGTCCAGGGGTTAACATTGTGGAAGTGTTCACTTCCTAATCTCAGAAATCTGGCTAATCAATCCCTCTATGCTTGTCCATTGGCTATGACTCCATAGTCACATTTTTATGTCTCCTCTCTTCCTGGGACCTGCCTTTTCCCATTAGATTTGTCTGCCACTCAGTCCCCTAATTCTTTACACCCATATCCCTTCCCTCTTAAGAGCTGAAGACTCTGATAGAAATTGGGGAAGACCTCAGAAATTATCAAATTCAATCTCCCATCCAATATAGGAATTTCCTCTTGATTATTCCCAATACTTAATAATTGAACCTACAGAATGGAAGAGGAAAGGAAATAAACATTTAAGTAGTACATATTATGTGCCTCCAAGCATTATCTTATTTGATCTAGTTTATAATTATCTATTATCTCATTTCATACAGTTAAATACTTCTCAACTATGGAATCTAATTATTTGACATGGGAACTCATTACATTATTACATTATTTTAATTACAAAACAAGCTTTGTTATTACGTTGTTCCTTTTCTTAGTCTTTGTTCAGAGCTGCTGACAAAGACAACAACCTATTACTTTTTTTCTATTGGTCAGTGGACTAAGCTGTTGAAAATGAACTAATATGAATGAATCAATGATATATTTTTGGTATATATTCTAGGGGCCCCAATCACAAAAGATAGACAGCTCCTATCCTCAGGAAAGTTCTATCTGGAAAGACAACTCTTACAGGAGAGGGGTAATCAGGGAAGAGTATTTTGGTATGCCAATTCCTAGAAATGATGAGTGGAGTTACATGGGATTTAATTAGCATACACTTTCTAGAATCAATGATAATTCTAAGAACAGGAAATGGAGAACAGGAAATAGGGGGTAGGGAGCCAGGGATGGCTATGGTAGCAAGGCTAATAGCAAGAAGTATGGCTGGAACGTGAAACATGGTTTGATTTTGGGCCAACTGAATATAGTAGATGGTACAAGTTTACACTCAATAACTAATAAATCAGGACAGTTCAATTTAAAATGGTAGTTCCAAAATTGAGTGGATTAAGTTCTTTAGGGCATTTTCTCAGGATGTCCAGTGACTAGCAAGGAAGATTTCAACAAAATAATTTCAGTGGATGACTGAACGTGACATGATGTATCCTAATGGAAATATTTAGGGAGTTTGGAGCTCTGAAGTAATCTTAGAATCTCTGTCCCTGGCACCAACAAGGAACGGGATTTGTTTTCTAGCCACAGATCCTTTTATCTATGATTAAGTTTCTGACCTCAATGTCTTTCCAGACCTACCATTTCGCTCAGAATATAAACCTAGGAAAACAGAAAGGAGCTTCTGCCTCCAAATCAGATACACCCAATTGCCCTGCTTGCTAGTACTATTGACTCATTCTCATGGACTCCATATCTGACTTCTTACTTGAACACATCTGTGGCATTTAGATGCAAAAAAAGGATGTGAAATTTAAGGGAAGGTACCGTATAAATAACATTACTAAGGGAAAATAATTTTTGGGGGGATTTAGAATAACTAAAATAATTTCTATTTTTCTCTACAAGGCCTGAGGGAGTATGCTGCTAATTAATAACCATCTTTCCAAAGGAACAATAAATATGTACACACAATATGTATTTTATGTTTAATCTATGTTAACATTTTTTCCATCATTTTCTTAAGCCTAAATAATCAACAAAACAATAAATCAAGCCTTGATTTATATCACGTGCCAATTTCCAAGGTATAAATAAATGCTCACACGGAAAATTTAACAATTTGCTTGCTTGAGCTAGTACAATTTCACTCTAACAGATCTTTGGCCTGATACAACAAGTGGGGGAAAATATGACATGGCACACGGTTTACTTAATATGGAGCTTGAATAAGTGTCTTTAAATTGGGGCTCTGTGGTTTCTTTGAGGGAATGGAAGGGGAAGAAAATAAGTATTTATATAACACCTCATGTGTTTCAGGTACTGCATCATATACCTTACAAAATATGCTTTTTGATCATCATAACAATCCTGACATGTAAGACTGTTATTATTAACACTTTATAGTTCAGGAAACTGAGACAGAGCATGAGTGACTTGTTCAGGGTCACATAGCTGGAAAGTGTTTGAAGCTATATATGAATTTAATCTTTTTGATTCTTGCCTTGCACTCTGTCTACTCTTTTTTTCTATTTCCTCAAACCCAGATGGAAACTGAAAAAGTCATTGATGCAGATATATATAGATATAATATATTTGGAAAATTAAACAAAACAAATTAACTTCAGAGCTAACTCTTCATTCTCCTCAACCTGTCATATTGACTCTTCAGACAATGACACTGTCTCCTTTATACTTTCTTCTCTGTATGTTTTCATAATACTCCTCCTTCCTGGTTATCTTTCTACTTATCTAACTGCTCCTCATGCTCTATTGCTGGATCCTTACACAGATCATAGTCTCTAATCACTGGCATCCTATAAGGCTCTATCCTGAGAACTCTTTTTTTTCCTTCCCTCTATACTCCCTTTCTTGCTGATCTTATCAGTTTCTTTGTTTTTAATTACCTACCATAGTTTTTTTTAAAATTAACTACTATAATTTTAATTGCTATGCTGACAATTCTCAAATCTATCTATCCTGCCCCAATTTCTTTATTCAGCTCCAAGTTTACATTTCATCTGCCTTTCAGATATCTTGTTTTGGATGTCTAAAGCACTGAATCTATCCAAAATGGAATTAATTTTTAATCCTTTAAACTTCCCATTCTCCTAATTTCCTATTATTACAGAGGACAACACCATCTTCTAAGGGTCTGAACTTAGAAGTTATCCTCAATTCCTCACTATCTCTCATCTCCCATACCCAATCTGTTGTCAGAGTCTGTCAATGCTATCTTTTCAATATATATTTACTTAAATCCCTGCCACAGATTCTTTGATCTAGTTACATTGACTTCCTCATTTTTAATTATTTTTTTTATTTTTTTCCTTGTCATTTAAAAAACAATTTTTATGAATCATGGTGGGAGAAAAATCAGAACAAAAGGGAAAACCATAACAAAAAAAAAGAGGGAAAAAAGTGAACATAGCATGTGTTGATTTACATTCAGTTTCTGGATGCAGATGGTCTTTTCTATCCAAAGTTTATTGGGATTACCTTGGATAATTGAAGACCCAAGTCTTTCATAGTTAATCATACAATCTTGTTGTTACTTTCTATAAAGTATTCCTGGTTCTGCTTGCTTTGCTCAGTATCAGTTCTTGTAAATATTTCCAGGTCTTTCTAAAATCAGTTTTTCATCATTTTTATAGAAAAATAATAATCTATTACTTTAACATAACATCATATATTCAGCCATTCTTTAATTGATAGTCATTTACTCATTTTCTAATTCTTTTTCACCACAAAAAAAGAGCTACTGTCCCTCATTGCTTTATTAACAAGACACTTCATCTGTTGGGGACAGAGATTTATCCAACTCTCTTCCATACCTGGGATTACCCCTTCCCTCATCCCTACCTACTGGCTTTCCTCACCTTCCTTTAAGACCAATGAAAATTATATGTCTTTCCCAATCCCTTTTAATTGTATTGTCTTCCCTCTCTTAATTATTTCCTATTTATCCAGTATAAAGTTTATTTGCATATATTTGTTTGCTTATTATCTTCCCATTAAATGTGAGCTCCTTGAGGACAGGGACTGTCTTTTGAAACACTTTGCAAGGTGTGGAGGACAAAGGAGGTACTTTATAAATATTTATTGACTGACTAATTTGAAAAAGCAGTTTTGAAATCTCTAATTTTATCAGATGAGAAACCAGAGGTCCAGAGAGTTAATGGAATTTACCCAATAGCACACATTGAAACTGGCAAAAAGAACTCATTTCTCCTGATCCCACTTCCCATAATCTTTCCACTCCAAATTTCCTCTTAATTCCTCTTGAACAACATGAAATATCTATATGTAAGCACTTAATATGTTAGTTTTGATGAAGATGTTTCCATGTAAACCAATGGTACCAAATTAAATTCAAAGGGTTTCAACAAAGTAGATCTTCTTTGCTTCCTCGTTCCCATTTTTCCTGTTTTCTTCCCTCCTTTTCTCCTTTTCTTTGACCTCTCTCCTCCTTCTATTACTTTTATTCTGAAGTTACAGTGTTGTGGGTTTTTTTTTCCTTTCATTTATTTTCCCAGCAAGGCTGTCTCTGGCTGCTTGCCAACTGTTACTTTTGTGAGATAGACAAGGGATGTTTGTTCTGTGCAAGGTCGCAGCTTCTACTTCTTTGAAGAGTCAAACAGTGAGGAGATTCAGCCAGCATTTTTTCCAGATCATTTACACAGAGATGTTTCTCCTTGAATTTCCTTCTGAAAATGAGTCCCAGCAAGTGGAGCCTCTGGAAAATCACCTGACTTCAGACTCCATGATTGAACTGCGATGTCCCAGCATCCACTCAGATGTGGACCCATTTGACGTGCTGAGCAAGGCCTCCCTGGATCACTTTCGGCTTCCCTGAATGCACTAAACCAAGGGCACTGATCTCATCTCTTAGCCTGCTAGTCCCCATTGGCGTGTCAGGCTCAAGCAGTGCATCAAATGCCAGCAACATGGTCACAGGCAAATAATTCCATATGGAACTTATTTGGGGCTTTGTTAAGCTCTCCCTCATACACACACACACACACACACACACACACACACAATGTAATACTATTGGAAAATCATATGAATTAAAAATCTGTGACCCAGAGGCAAGGCTATTACAGTGTGAAGAGAATTGGATGAAATAACTATCCTTGAATGCAGATTTGACCAAAAGGAAGAAAATAATTTTGGGATCTCCTTGAGGAAAACATGGACCAACAGCATGGTAATTCATCTCAGGAAAAGATTGACCAAAGGTCTCATGAATCCTATGGTGGTCATTATTTGTTTTTTTTTTTTTTCTCCTGTAACACTGGTTGCTGACCAGAGAACTCCCCCCACCCCTCCCATGGCTTTTTATGAACCCAAGATTATCTCTTGTTATAGTTCAGGAAAAAAGAATTGTATTCCAAATCACCCAGGCAAGAATTTGGGGTCAAATAATTTGGCTATCTTTCTGTAAATCCCCAATCTTGACTCAATTCAGTTCAATTCAGCAAGCATTCACATTTACTTTATATCCACTTAGATGGTAGATTCAATGGCAAAATCAAAACAATCATTCTAAAAATAGATAGGAAGGTGGGAGAAACCATACATATACAAATAAGCATATAAAAATGATCAAAGTAATAAAAAGATGTACTAGTAATTAAGAAAACTTAGGGTACAGAACCAGAGGAGAAAGTTGCATATTACCAGAGATTTCAAGTGTCAGAAGGAAGGAAGGAAAATATTCTAAGCATAGGGTGTTAGCCTGCACAAAGACACGGATACTGGAGAGGAAATTTTATAAATGTGGGTCATGGCATGTATTCCAGTGTGATTAGAATACATATGGCATTTGCAGAGAAATAGGAAAGAAGTCAGGAGGAATAGGATAGAGTTTCCTTGTGCTCAGGGCTGCTTGAGCCAGTAAGTTACAGCAGACTTGATATACATGTTGGATTTCAACTCTTCCTTAGGACACCAGTAGCACATATTGTTCTCTAGAAGGAATGATGAAAGTCACTGAACACAACTCTTTTGTTTCATAGATAAGGAAAGTCTAGGCCAAAGAGCACTTGTGTAAAAGTCACATGGAGAGAAAGTGGCAGAGTTGAAAATAAAACGTTATTTTTTTTACTCCAAATTCAACGTTCTTTCCCTGACACACATTATAATTCACACTATATGTTTGCAGAAGGTTTACTCTGTGATCCACTTCTTTAGGATAATATATTACAAAATGTTGTGCATTTTGATCCATTTCATCTTGCTGAAAAACAGATTAATAAAGTAAAACTTCAGTTCTATATTCTCTTGTTGACAGTTGCTCTACCAAAAGTTGTTTTGTGTGGCTATGATTAAATGGAATGGTGCTTTGTTCCTTTTACCTGCTTATTGGTGTCTACCATAATAGAAACAACAGACTGTTTAAAGGTATCAGGATAGAAAAAAAAATCAGGTGGTGAGAATGGATTGTAGAAATGACTTTTTTGCAAATAAGAGCTTCCCCCCTCCCACTTAGCTTCAGTTAGCTCAATAACTTGGAAGGTTATAGTTCAATTCAGAACCTGATAAACCATAAATTTAGCTATATAAAGAAAAGGAAAAACCATGGCAACATACAAAATTCTCTCTTTCCTTCCCCTATACTCTATGCTCCTCTACCTGCAAGAAAATGCTAGAAGCAACAAAGTAATAATGAAGGACAAATCATCTAAAACATCTAAAATAAAATAAATGAAATAGTGTCTCATTACTCAGGACATGGAGAGGATGAGTGAAGTCCCTAAAATGAAGTATGGATCCATTAATCAAGGAATCACTGCTACAGCCCATAGCAGTGACACAAAGGCAAGACCATCCCTACTTGGGAGTATGGAACACTTCAGAAATTTCCCCCCATGAGACTCTCTATATATAAACAGTCTGATTAAATATGCCTTATGTTTAACCATATGAAATATATTGATTTATCAGAGTGTTAGAATCATTAGTTTGCAGCAGTCAGCTTTTTATAAGTTATATTGTGATTTAAAACACTTAAAGTCAAAATACTAAATTTCAGTTACTAGTGTTATTGATTTGTGTTATAATTACAATGTATGCAATGTATGGGACCACTGAATTTTTCACACAATGGTTAAAACCATCAATGCTACTCCATTCCCTATTATTCTAATACTGTTCTTCAGATATTTCAGGAGAACACTTTAAAAAATCAAATCTCAACTCATTCCTGAGGTTCCCCAAAAGGCCCCAAATATGTTCTGTGGCACCTATTGGAGGGAAAGGTGGAAGGAGGGGAATTGAGCTACTTAGAAAAACTTCAATCATTCATCTTGAAACTGATAGTGGAGTCTAGCAGCTGTGGAGATGAGCTAGTGAAAGCAGACATGGAAACCAGCAGTCTCAGCTCTAAAATAGGAGCTTTTCCCACATGGTTCCACAGAACCATCATGATCCTGGACAACTGGCTGGCTTAACCAAGGTAACTTCGGATGATACCATATTCCATATTGTATATCCATTGCAAATAAGATGTAAATAAGATTAATTGGGTAGGATATGGAAATTGTATGTTTTATTTTGCACATTTCATTTTTATCACCATTTCAGTGTTTATTAATTGTGTTCCAACCAATTTTTCTGGATTTAAACATGAAATTGCATTGATGGACAGAAGAATGAAGAGGATTATACCTGATCTCTGGCTCACCATTGTTGATGTCTTACTGGTTTTGTTTGTTTTGTTTTCATTTGTTTTTTCTTTTGTTTTGATTTTGGTTTTGTGTTGTTTAGTTTGTTCATATTTTTCCAAGAGAAATCATGAGGTAAGGAAGATTGTGCCAATGATACAACACAGAATAAAAAGTTTACTTCTATTTGAAACTGTGTGCATGTTTCCAAGAGAAAGCTAAGATGAAATATGGAGTTCCTGAATCCTTTATATGATTTACCCATGTTCTGCCCCATGAGTCAAATTTAGAACTCTGTTGTATTACCTAAATTATTTTGCATTCTAGCAGGAGGAACAGAATTGTGGTTGGAAGGGGATATGGTGATAAGCAACTGAACAAAAACTTTTATAGAATACCTTACTTTTTAATATACCTATTAACTTGTACAGTTATGGACTGGCTTTAAGAAAATCTCTTAAAGGGATTTGGAACATATTAGAAGGTCTATTATTTATTGTTTATTTAGATCAACGATTCTATGTAAACTAAGTATAGCTATATAGAATGAGAGCAAGTTTGTGGGATGTGTAGAAGGTCAGATTCATTACATCAACCATAAGTGATAGATCAGAATCAAGGAGACAGTTTCTGGTGGGTTTGGACAGAGAAGTAAATGCATCCTAAATACCTCCCTTTTAACTAAAGAGTTATAGCTGCCATCTAGTGAGCTTGAACAAGTAGGTAGAGAGTAGCCATTCTGGGAGCTATAGCAGCATAATATTTCTCTAGAACTTCTATCAAAGCATGGAAGAAGGGTAAAATCATTAGCCTGAAGAACCCAAAACTTTACTATTATTATCATTAACAATGATAATAATTTTGTGAATAGGGATCAGATCAATGGAAAATAATATCAATTAGCAGTTATAGATCAAAACTTTAATTAATTAATGATTTAATTAACAATTAATGAATATCTTAGTTAAATATTGCAATGAACAAAATAAATGTCACCTCTAGTTTTTAAAGAAAAAAACATTTTCTACTTTAAAACCTTAACAAAATGGAATTGTGGTCAAATGCCAAAGGATTCCTCAATTTACAAAATTAGTGCTGCTTGAAAATTTCCATAGTTTTCCTCTTAACAGTCCTGAGAGAGACAGTAGATAATCCTGGAAAA
Organism: Myrmecobius fasciatus; assembly: GCA_023553655.1. Classification (NCBI taxonomy): domain Eukaryota; kingdom Metazoa; phylum Chordata; class Mammalia; order Dasyuromorphia; family Myrmecobiidae; genus Myrmecobius; species Myrmecobius fasciatus. The sequence goes on from JAJPUD010019812.1 coordinate 17,155, forward strand.
CCATGACCACATTTCATTATAGTGTTACCAGTCTAATGGCATTTGCTCACTGGAAAAGTCCAATTTTGAATGCAAATGAATCAAACTAAAATAACAAACTCTTCAAAATGAAAATGATTTTTCCCCCAGAAAACCTCCAGCACAAATTAATTCAGAATATAAGCTTACCTTTGGAGTGAAGGTGAGATGCAATTGAATATATAATCCCTAACTCAATTTTCACCTGGGTGTTTTGGACTCAAATCCAGTTTGAAATTATACTTGATAAGTACATTGGAGTGGCTTTGGATCTGGAGTCAAAGAACAAATTCTTTTTGAAAATGAGAATGATATTTCCAGAAGTAACTTGATTGTTAACAATCATTTACATGCACATAGAAAGCAAAACTGATTGGGACCTGTGAAAATGTGACCTTTGTGTGAAAGTATGAATGGACATATAATTCATTTTAAAGAATTTTCAATTATTTATAGGGGTTTAAAATACCATATATTTGGATGCCTTTATTGTTGGATCATAGTTTATTTTAGTCAGTCAGTTAACTAGCATTTATTAAGTGCCTACAGTGTACCAGATACTGAGTTAAGCTCTAAGGATAAAAGGAAAAGGAGAGGACAATCTGCTCTCACTCGCCCCCATCCCTTCTTCCCCTCCTCTATCTGTCTGTCTGTCTGTCTGTGTTTCTCTCTGTCTCTTTGTCTCTGCCTTTGTCTCTCACACACTTTATCCCTCTCCCCATCCAGCTCCCTCTCTCTCTTTCCCTCTCCCTCTCCCTCTCCCTCTCTCTCTTCCCTTCCTCCTAGTCCCCCTTTCTCTTTTTCTCCCTCCCTCTTTTACTCCCTTCCTCTTTCCCTTCCTCCCACCCCCCTTATTCCAGATCTGTATATTCAGGGAATAACTTGGTTAAGCTATAATTAAATACAAATTATATGGTCAGGGATATTCAAAGATCAAATAGAATGCAATGAAGAATCTAGGGACAAAATCATAAAATGTTCTGAAAATGAAGCTCCTGGATAAGCTTTAGTTCTGTTCAGAATTTGTAAAAAAAAATTACTGATGAGATCAGGGTATCACCTAGTCTTTTCATAATAATTATACTCTTTGACCTTTCCAGTGATTCTGTTTGATGAGTTTGCAAGTCAAATCATTTGCTCACTTGTATTGTTTTGCTTTGTTTTTGTTTTGTAGGAAAGAGTCAAATGCCTGTTTATGTTGAAGATTATGATCAGGTTTAGAGGATATGAAATTTTGCATTGCTTCTTGTGCTCCACTGCTTTTTGGAAGATATTATTAGTTCCCTTTTGCATTTTCCTCTAACTGAAAAATAACCCTTTGTTATTCAAATTGTATTTCCTGCACAGTTGAAGGACCTTCTAACAGCTATAGGAAATAATGTGTAGTTTATCATTAAAATTATTAAATTTAACCATTGCTGAAAATAGAGTTCAAACTATTTTCCCCTGATCATAAATCAGTACATTTTCTTGATGTATGCTTCGTTGTAGCATAATTAGATATTCTGGATATTTTTCTCATATTATTTTCTGCATTATTATACTTAGGCTTTTAAAATTTATTATGTTCTTTTGGCAGGTCTAGGATCACTAATTAATTCCTGCCAATTCTGCATTCAAGGTCATTTTATATTTGTTTATTTTTAATAGAATGTGCTAAATATTGTTTTCTTTTTAATGCTCTGTCACATTTTCATCAAATTCATTATTTTGTGTTTCAGATGTTATTCTCTCAGTTCATTAGAGATATTCTACTTGATGGAATACATTTTTCCAGTCTACAAATTGTATTTTGCAATTTTGCATTAACCACTCTATCTTCTTTGTCAATATCAGAAATATACATGTAAATTATATATGTCTATATGTGTGCAAGTGTGTGTGTATTTTTCTCAGCCTTATTCTTGTTCTTGGTTTATATGCATATATAAATTATATAAATATATGGCTATATGTATACATTTCTTGCAAAAATGAAGTTAAACCTCTATATTCCTATATGTGTGTGTATATATATGTCTGTGTATGTATATATATATATATATATATATATAATGTATATGCACATATACATATACACTTATGTGTAGATATATATATATATATGTATATATGCATATATATCTTCCATATGTGTATGTGTGTTGTGTAAGTATATATCTATGTGTATGTGTGTATGGCTCTCCTTCTCTTTCTAACCTTCTTGCAAAATATTTGTCCCAATTTGGTTTCCAATCCCCTTGTCCTCAGGTTGATCACAAGCAATTTGGCAAGCCCAATTCCTTCCTTCTTTTCTCTTCTCCCTCAAGTTGTTGGCCAGAATCCATCTTTCCTCCATAGGCTATATAGAGAAAGATTAATTGGATTGAGGCAGAATGACTTCAAACATATTCCAATTCTAGAGTGTGCTATTTGTTCTAGATGTGTTTCCATCAGAAGCCCAGCAGCTCTCTACCCTGAGACACATTTAAGCTGCTCATTCTTACTTTAGCTTTCTGTATTTCCTCACAAGTGGCTGGGAAGAATTTGTCACTGCTGTTTGGTTTTGTTTTTGTAGGAAGAATCATTTCAAGGGAGGAAAGGGGTTGCCCCTACTTTAAGCCCCAAACCTTACAAGCAGATGACTTTATATAAAATGTTGAGCATGTCAATAGAAATGGCAATTTTTATTATATTAATTATATTATATTATGCTATAGTGTAGCATATTACATTACAGTTATTATACATATTATATTATTATAAAGTAATTCACTTTATGAATTATACCCAGGTTTTTTTCTCCTTAACTATTCAGGTATAATTACACTATGTCTGATATATAATTGCTTTCTTCTATAATCTTTTATTTAAGATTTTTGTAATTGATTTCTTCATAAACAGAATAGTTGAACGGGACATGAGGTTAACTTAAAGGGTCACATCAAAGGATCATGCTGTCCCCCAAAACTAAGGTATCTTTCTAATAGACTTGGTCAGAAGGACTAAAATGTAACAATAAAAGGTTATCTGTGATCTAGTTGATGTTATCACCTGTTGTGAATAAAAGAAGAATAAGGTTTAGAATTTGTCGAAGAAACGAGATAATATTGTACCTCCAATACTATCCTGACTTAATTGCTCAGATTCAAGTGAAAATTTCTGATGATGGAGGGCAGACATGCAAAAGAGTGAACAACAGGAAGCGCAACATCACATCTATCACTTAACAAATACCTGTACTTTATTTATAAATGACCTCCCTTTTTCAGATCTGATCTTGATTCAGTATAAACTCAAATCATTCTCCAGATAAGTAGGCTCAACATTATGTAATTTCTATTTTGAAATTATTTGCTAAGGAGGAATTATTTCCTTGAACTACTTTCATCTCTGAACTCCATTTGTTCCTCCATAAAATGGAGTTTGGGCAAGATAATTTCTAAGATCCCTTTTTGTTCTACTGTTTTTCGACAACTATTGCTTCATTACCCAACTGCTTTATAGAACCACAGAATTTCAATACTGGAAAATCAGATAGGAGGCTAACCTGTGCAATATGTTCCTATATAGCCATTGCATACATAAAATCATTCAATATCAGCCAATTATTTAGAAGAATTCCAGAAAATGGGGACCTACTCTATCCTGTAAAAGTCTTCCATCTTGGAGAAACTCTAATTATTAGGAAACTTTCCCTACATCAAAAAAAATTCCTCTCTCCTCAATCTCTAATCATTTTCTAAATTTGTCTTCTGAACTTAACAAACCATTTTTTCCATCTGACAAATTTTGAGATATTTGAAGAAAACTAACAAATCCCTATGACGTCTCCAAATCAAGATATCCATCCAATTTTTTGCAATTGATCATCATATGACATGATCTCAATGCCCATCATCATCAACATTGTGGTTACTCTTTTAGGCAACTCTGCAGTTTGCTAATAGTTTTCCTGAAATGCAGAACCAAGGAATTAAACTATTACTTTACATGGGAATAGGAGGCAGGGGGGGGGGGGGAGAAAATGGGGTGGGAAAATATTGAAGAGCTATTGTCTCCAGATTTCTAAGTGTTCCATATTAACATATTTAAATGCCAAAACACATTGTGCAGTCCTTTTGAGTTTGTTATTCTGTAAATCTGGATCTTTTTTAGTGGAATTATTTTCTAATAATTTATCCTTAATCAAACATTGTAAGGTTGTTTTAATACACACATACAGACATACACACACACAAATATGCACACACAGCCAAAGAGATTGACAGATGAGTATTATCTCCCTTATTATATTATAAACTGCTTAAAGTCAGGTCCTAGATATTATAATAAATTATTAGTATTTATTGAGCAATACATATTTATATGAATACAAATGAAAAGTTCTGGAGGAGGGAAGTAGTAACAATATAAATGAGTGCTGTGATGTTGCATTAGGTTATCTGGCATATCTTCTTCTCTCAAGGACTTTGCAGCCTAGTTGAGGAGCAAAGACTAAGACATATGAAACAACAAATATACATGCATATATAATACATATAGATACACATATTACATTTGTATTCAAATATGTATCTATTAATACATATTATATATCTATATTCTATGCTCTGTACTACAAAAAGTTTATATATATAATATATAAAATCTATGTTTATATAGACATATATACTTATACATATAATTTGTATTCCCATAACTTATTTATAAAATTATAATATCCCTGTATTTTGCCTAAATATATATTAGAAATTTAAGAAATTAAGTCAGATTGGAAGGAAAAAGAAACATTTTTCTGGAGAAATTGAGGTTTCCCATCAAGGAACTTGACTGTCTCTAATGAGAGTATGGAAGAGCATGTGGATTTTAGAATCACCTGGAAAATGTCACTTTTCCATGGGGCTTCTTAATCATGCTCATTATATTTCATTCTCAGACGGAAAAATGCATTAAAATAATGAAGTCGGGTATTTTTTATTAGGTGAAGAAATGAGTTCTCAGATTTTTTCCATATGTCAAATTTTACCACAACTCAAAAGTGTCCTATTCTATGTCCTGATTCCATTAGTGGCCTATGACTGATGGTTTAAGAGGAATAAAATCCTTAGAATGCACTTGTCACATTGTCATAATTGAATAATAATTCCTGTCCTATATTCTGAAGAGTTTGATAATTATTCTATGTATGAGGAGGAGTTTTAATACTCCCCACATTTCTTTTTCTAAATGAAAAATAAAATAACCACCCAACAAATATATGAAAGTGATATCTAAGACCTAGGGGAAACAAACCTTGCTAGATTCATGGGACCACAGATTTAGATTTTGATAGGGATCTAAGATACCCTCATATTTTACATTTAAGGAAATAGAGGTTCTTTTTTGGTGGAGTCATTTGTCCATGATTATAGGGAATAAGAGCTAAAACTATATTTTCAACCCTGGTCCTCAATTCTAAATCCAACATTTTCCCCCTCCACTGACCCCTACGAGACTTTTTGAACTCCTTAAATATTCTCATAATCATCCCATGCTTATCTAAGGGAAATCTCTCAGAGAATAAAATGCCAATTTTCTTTATTTTAGACCAAACAATTGCTGGTATTGTCACTAGCTGGGACAATTATCTCCTCCTCCTTACAATCCCAAGTGCAATATTGGAATGTCTCTTCTCTTTCTGAAGTAAATCCAACAGATTGACTACATGCTGTGTCAATTAATTTCACATAGTCATCTATCCCTGAATTTTGCCACTTTGTCAGGTTCTCTTATTAAGTACCTTTAAAAAGGTTGATCCATTTTCACAATGCCTCCAAATTGGCTCTAGCTACTTATTTTAGGTGTTGGTACTATTTTAGGATTTCATAGCTTGAACCCCTGCCTCTCATCTTTGAGATGCTTTGATGCACCTTCAGTACTTTCATTCCTCAGGATGGGGTTTTCAAAAGTGCATAAAACTACAGGAAAAACCCTGACAGTCTCTGCTTTTCAGATTTCTCACCCTTAACTCTTGTTCCTGAATTCTAACCCCAGCCTGTCATTGTTTTCCATGTTCTGCTGATGTATATCAGTTTTGTCTAGTTTCCCCTGCAACCTCAAATGGGGTTCTTTTTTCCCCTATATATATAAAAGAAACAAATCCTTAGAATACATTAATCCCATTAAGGCATAATTGAATAATAATTCACACCCTGTATTTCATATACAAAATATGGGGGGTATTAAAACTATCCCAACTACATATAGTGGGGTAGTTTTAATAGCTCCCCCATATTTTGTATGCTAAATGAAAAATAAAACAACCACTCAACAAACATATAAAACATATCTAGGACTTAAGGAAAACACAGAGTAAATCATTGTTCCTCACACTGACCCAAGGAATAATCAAGATTTAAAACCCTTCTTAATTTCTATTTGTGAGGGAGAGAGTGGGATTAATGTGATCTTAAGTGAGAGCACCAAAGATCACCTTTGGAGATGACCTTCTACTTACTTCAAAATGAGCTAATGAACTAGTCTACTCTTTGATTTTGGTTGAGATAGATATCAGAGAGAGAAAAGGCTTAAAATTTCTTATAAGGCATTTGTCATTTATTAAAGTGTTTCAAAAAAATCCAAAGAAACTTGCCTTTAAAGGAAAATCTGGGTTCAGATCAGTGTTTTCATCAGCATGGGATATATAACTGTGATCACCATTTTCACCATATTCTAATATAATTTAGTTAGCATGTACAATGTACAGCTCAAAGACATGTATTTGAATATACTAACCGGTCAATACCTAGGTTTCCCTACGCAGATCACAGAAAACTAAATAATATCCGGTATAATAAGAGTTTCTATAGAATGTTTTTGTTTTATATATTTCTGTGTATGTGTCACTGCATGGAAATATTCTTTATATTATACACTGTCCACAAAGGAAAATAAGCCTCTTTTGGTCTTTATGGCAGATTGCTTTTCAATGAACTTACTTATCAGGAAAGAAGTACTTCAGAGTGAATGTCTATAGGTAAGGCAAAGGGACCCATTCATTATGAAACTCTTGTGATTTTTATTTTTAATTAAACTTTGGAGGTTTGAAATAAAGCAGAAAGCTACTCCTTCAAGATTTGTCAGCCTGTGCTCATTTGTGCCCTTCCTATAATTCCCTATACTGTTCTGGGATTAGGTTGTAAGGAAAAACAAAATGATAGCAGGTAATTAATCTATTCAGAATAAGGAAAAGAAAGCAAAAAAGGAAAGAAGTAAGCACTTTGTTCAAACAATTCCTTTTTAAAATTTTATTTTATTACTTTTCATTTGAAATAAAACCACAAGCAATGTCTTTCCATGCTCACATCATAGATGACCTCAAAAAAAAGTGAATGTCAGAATCACTCTCTAGTGGCATTTTTTTGACCTAAGGAGAGCCCCCTACCACAAGGAAGGCCACACTCAGTTTCATCACTGACACACACAGACATGTATACATATATATATATATATAAATATATATATATATTTGTGTGTGTGTGTATAAAGACACTGAGATAAAGAAACCAACTAATAGAGAAAAAAGCGTACTACTGATTTACTCTACCAATATATAAATGGAAACTGTTGAGTCATGGACTTCCCAAATAAGGGATACTTAATACTTAATGGAATACTGATCCTTCAAATTAACTTTGATTCCTTCACTTGTCACAGAAAATGAAATCCTTTATAAACAAGAAAGTATAAACCTTGTTCTTATCCACTAACTCCACAATAGTTTTATAATGTACCTTAAAGAGCTCATCATCATCATCATCATTAGCATTAGCAGGATTCTGGCTTGAACTAAATGTTGTTTGAGATCAAAATAAATCTACTATGGATGAAGCTCCAGAATGGGACCTTAGCTAGAAAGAAGGGACACAGGCAAAGGAAACACTTCCAAGTAACATAAATTTACTGCTAAATAAGCTAGATTTCATCTTCATAGTGTGACCACTTGATCCAAGGTCATAGAAGAAGGCAGTCATGGAACATCTATAAATTATTCCAAGGTGCAACAGAACTACCATTTCTCCTCCAAACCACTAACACACATTTATGTTAAAAAAAAATGTCCATTGATGGGGTAGCTAGATGGCATAGTGGATAGAGCACTGGCCTTGAAGTCACACTTAATACTTACTAGCTGTGTGATCCTAGGAAACTCAATGAAACCCAATTGCCTCAGGAAAAAAAAAGAAAAAAAGAAAAAGAAATGTCCATTGAAAAAAATAATTCCCTATTCTTTACACAGGCATAGAATTCTAGGGGGAAAATTATGTATCTTTACATGAGTTTGTCTGATAGACATTCTCTTTAAAGAAGAAATCTGATGGTTTTCCATTACATTTGTTCTAATGTCTAAGAAATACACAGGGATATGTTGGAGCCAGTTCCTATTGACTGGTAAGAGCTAATTGTTAAATTTCTAAAAGTAAGCATTTATATATTAGAAATTGTCAATTGTTACAAATTAGGACTTTACTGTTTTACTGATTTCTATACTTAAGAAAATTTCTCAGAATGTTAATAACCTATATTAAATACTAAAATACATCAGGGTTGGGTTTTTTTTTATAGAACTGGTTCTATACCCCTGCTTCTTACCCTGTTATCCCTTCTCTCTCTCTCTCTCTCTCTCTCTCTCTCTCTCTCTCTCTCTCTCT
>JAJPUD010019813.1:0-16170 GCA_023553655.1 Myrmecobius fasciatus
CCCCCCTCAGAATTTGGAAAGGCCCGTTTGGTTCTACCTATGCCTAAACTACAGCTCCCTCAGAACCTGCCCCAAACACCAGGAGTTACATTGGAAAGTAGTATTCATCAAGGCTGTGGACGGTTGGGTTCCAGTTTGAAAGAGGCTCACCATCTTGAAGAATGACATAATTAGTACAAATGGGGGAGGCCACTTTTGAATCAGGCATCACCCTTTCCCAATTGGAGAGTTCTCGGCACCCACCTGTGAGAAACTCTTGCCTGGTGGTGAGGGATGTCCTGAAGAGGTACGACAGACCCTCCCTCATACATGTTCTTCCTACGCTTACTGTGATTGGAGGTTAAAAAATGAGTCATAGATTTGGCTGAATTCAACCTAGCAGGGGGCAGCCTTTATTTTAATTTCCCCAAATGATCTTGGAGTGCCACCTCTTTATTTGCCTCCATTTCTGCTTCCCCACTGAGGAGAAAGTGTTTGCTTGCTCTCTGGATGACTGATGAGACCCCCTCAGTGATTGGGGTGAGGGTTCTTATTAAACCCAGGAAATGGTATCTCTTCTCTTCCTTTTCTGGTTTTCAAGAAATCTGACCCAGTCACCATAACAGAACAACATGGCCACATGTTTTCTTTGCCAACCAATTCCTGCCTCAAGGTTGTCGAGAGAATTAATCCATAGGTCAATCCCACTGTAGTCATACCTTCTTCCAGCTCATTTTTGTGCCTAAACATTTTAGATCATTTGATTGTGAGAAAAGAGAAATTTGCAAATAAATTAAGCTGTTCCAGCCTGTGAGGGAGCTACTGTTGGCTGAGAATGTAAAGGTCTGTCTATTGAATAACAGTTTGTGTATTTTGGTGTAGAAAGAGTCGATTAATTTTAGATTGTGGTTGAAGTAGTCATAGAATGTGTTTTGGACTTGAAATCAGAGGCACCTGGTTTTGAATGGTTCCAGTGATTTAGTGGCTGTGTGGCCAAACAAGTCCCTGAATCTCCCAAGTCTCCATTTCCTCATCCACAAGATGGGATTCTCAGCTGTAGCACCTGATAGGACTGTTGCTGAGGTTTCCCTCAGCGTATGTATGTTCAGTCTTGTGTTTTTCTGACCTCATTGGGGAAGGGGGAGCTCCACTGGGGCTAAGAGGCCATGCTCCTCCTCCCTGAGGAAGCTCCAGACCCCACATCAGTCCTGCGTGCAGCATCTGAAAAGCAGCATTTCAGTGGAGCTCGTGTGGGAGTGAAGCCATGGAGCGAGGGGCTTCACCCTGTGCTGCACGAGCACCTGGCGACCTGCCTTTCCCTCATGCTTTTCTCAGGTGAATGAGCTGAAGGAGAAGGGCAACAAAGCCCTGAGTGCCGGCAACATTGATGACGCGCTGCGATGTTATTCGGAGGCCATCAAGCTGGACCCACAGAACCACGTGCTCTACAGCAATCGTTCTGCTGCCTATGCCAAGAAGGGAGACTATCAGAAGGCCTATGAGGACGGCTGCAAGACTGTGGACTTGAAGCCAGAGTGGGGCAAGGTGAGCTGGGGAGGGGCCTCCCAAGGCAGTGCCAGGGGGAGGGGGCAGCTGTCCTGTGCTCACCAGGGGGCTCCTCCGCTGGTTTCAGGGCTACTCCCGGAAGGCGGCCGCCCTCGAGTTCTTAAACCAGTTTGAAGAAGCTAAGCGGACCTATGAGGAGGGACTGAAGCATGAAGCCAGCAATTCTCAGCTCAAGGAGGGGCTGCAGAACATGGAGGCCCGGCTGGCCGGTGGGTGTCATGCCCCGTCCCTTCACCCCTTGCCCTCGTAAATATGAGATTTCCCTGGGTGACCCTTTGTGACACAGACTGAGGGCCTCTGGTGTTGTGTTTGGTGCAGAGAGGAAGTTCATGAACCCCTTCAACACCCCCCACCTGTACCAGAAGTTGGAGAATGACCCTCGGACGCGGGCTCTGCTGAATGACCCCAGCTACAAAGAGCTGATTGAGCAGCTCCGCAATAAGCCCTCAGATTTGGGCACGTAAGTGAAGGCCTTTTTGCCCACCTGCTGCCCTCCTCTGGAGAAAGGGACGCCCAGCTTATGTGTCCCTAGCGACAGAGGAGCCCATGCATCTTCCTCCTGTCTGTCAGACCCTCCCCGCCTTGCCCAGCCTGCGCTTCCCTTTGCACCTTTCAGTCCTTCAGTTTTTGGTCCTGGCCTGTGGTTCTTCCACCAAAGCCACTTAGCAACTCCTTTACATAGTGGCCTTTTGATTTCCTGGGCTCTCCGAGGTCAAGGGGTTTGGACATGGTTACTCACCTAGGCAGGAGAGGCTCCCGAGCCAGGCCACACTGCTCAGCAAGAGGTCTGAGCTGTGGATCACTTGGGGATGCCAATGACCACTTTTCCCATGTACAGGAAATTGCAGGACCCCCGTGTTATGACCACACTGAGTGTACTCCTTGGTGTGGATCTGGGCAGCATGGAGGAGGAGGAGGAGGTGGTGTCCCCCCCGCCACCCCCTCCCCCCAAGAAGGAGACCAAGCCCGAACCCATGGAGGAAGATCTTCCTGAGAACAAGAAGCAGGTATGGCTTCCTATGACTGTTGCTTTCTCCTCATCTCTACCCTGGAGTTGGCTGGCCTGGCCTTCCTGGAGAGGGTCTGGTGTGCAGGGGAGGCTGCCCAAAGTCTAGGGCTTTGTTTTCAGAATGGAATCAAGTAGCCTTGGCCCGCTCCCCCAAGTGTTGAAGGCCCATGGAGAAGACTTTTTTGTTTGCTTTAAGGCGAGCGACTAAATCAGTGTTCAGATCAAGGGGTGGCTGTCTTTTTAGGCAGCAGTCATTCAGGCTGACTTCTGGCCCTTTGGGGTGTGACCACTGGCCCAGGGAGAAAGTTGCAAGAGTTTTGCCATTTAAAAACCATCTGAAAGAGCGTGGAGGATGAGGGCTTGGCTGGATGGAGAGCGGGGCCACGAGGCTTGTGCTTAAGCAGAGTCTTCCCAGACTTGGCACGTGCTGGGACACCTCATCATTTCCCTGCTGGCGGCAACAGCCAAGCAACTGTTCCCAAGTTTAGCACCCGGCACAGAGGGCCTGCGTGGGCTTCATCAGGGTGTCTCAGAGCTGGGGTAACAGCCCCCCAGGAGTAAGCTAATCACTCCTGCCATGGCTTCCCACCACCCCCTGGATCATTGTTCCCTGATGAGCAGAATCCTGTGGCAGTGTGGGTGGCCAGCAGCCGTGAGCCAGAAATAAAACTGTTGTCCCAAACTAAGTAGAGGGTACGGGAGGAGTGGGGCCAACTTGCCGCTCTGTTTCCTCCCTGGAGTCCGTGTAGTAGGTGGGGGGAGGGGGAGCTACAGAGAGGGCTATGGGAATGGGGGGGTGGGAGGAGAAATCACGGTTGCCCGGGCACCTGCTCTCCAGCAGAATGTGGGCTGCCTGCTGTGGCCAGAGGCGGGGGCATCGCCTCCCAAGATCCAGCCCGACTTCGGCCTCTGGGCCTGCTCAGGAGCCTGCTCATAGCTGGCTGTGGGGGCCTCTCATCCTCCTCAGGCTCTGAAAGAAAAAGAGCTGGGAAACGACGCCTACAAGAAGAAGGACTTTGCCACAGCCTTGAAGCATTACGACCAAGCCAAGGACTTGGACCCCACAAACATGACCTACATTACCAATCAGGCAGGTGAGTGCCTGGGCTGCGGCCTGGAAGAGGGTGGTCAGAGGGGCCCACGGCCCTGACTCGGTGTCCTCCTGACTCTGCTCTCTTGGCAGCGGTGTACTTTGAACAGGGAGATTACAATAAGTGCCGAGAACTCTGTGAGAAGGCCATCGAGGTGGGGAGAGAGAATCGAGAAGACTATCGGCAGATTGCAAAGTGAGTACCCCTTTTCCTGGCTTGGACCAGAGTGGGGGGAGGGAAAGGGAGCGGCCAGAGCTGGGCCCGCCAGCACCCGGGGTGAGGAGAGAAAAGGCAGCATTGGGCCTGTTGGGGAGTGGGGATGGGCGACTCAGCTGCCCTGTGTTTCTCCTCCCCAGAGCTTATGCCCGAATTGGCAACTCTTACTTCAAAGAGGAGAAATACAAGGAAGCCATCCACTTCTACAACAAGTCCCTAGCCGAGCACAGGACCCCAGATGTCCTCAAGAAATGCCAGCAGGTCAGTAGCTGTGAGACGCCACATCCTCCCCGACTCGCGTCTGCTTCACGGTGTTTCTCTCCTGTTCCGTTACACTAAGTAGAACTGGATGGGTCTTTGGAAGAACCTGCCAAGGGCACCGATGGCAGTGAGCGAGCCTCTGGACCTTGTCGGGCCCAGCCCTCCTCTTCCAGTTACCCTTTTATGGATCCTCTTAGGGCTGACCCTCAAGTTTTCTGCCCACTGTCAGTTAAGTTTTGTGGAGGAGAAGTTTTTGCAGCCCAGACTGCTTTAGAATATCAGGTGGGGTTGCCAGGAAGTGGAGTTGAGGACCCGGTGTCTTTGTAAGGAACCCGCTAAGAAATATCCCATTACTGTGCCAACCTCACAACTAGCCAGCCTGCAGTGGCCAGGTCTTGGGCAAGCTCACCAGCCCCACTCTGGGCATCATTCCCAGTAGCCACTTGGGTTCCTTTCCCAGGCTGAGAAAATCTTAAAGGAGCAGGAGAGGCTGGCTTACATCAACCCAGACCTGGCCTTGGAGGAGAAGAACAGAGGCAATGAGTGTTTCCAGAAAGGTACGGGCCGGGGAGCTCCTGGGCCTCGGCCATTAACCACCCTTGGCAGATGGGGAAACTTGGGTGAAGCGCCAGGGTCCCAAAGCTACAAAGGGCCTGGCGTGGGGTTTGGTGGAACTCAAGTCTTCATGGCTTTGTGTCTGCCCCCTGGAAACCCATGTCAGCCTCAGATCGGACAGCTGGCTTTGGCTGTCTGCCCCCATAGTAGCAGAGGCCTTAAGGTTCCCTCCTCTCTCCCAGGGAACTATCCTCAGGCCATGAAGCATTACACAGAAGCCATCAAGAGGAACCCCAAGGATGCCAAGCTCTACAGCAACCGTGCCGCTTGTTACACCAAGCTTCTGGAGTTCCAGCTGGCGCTCAAGGTCAGAAGGGGGAGTGAGGGGGCCCTGGGAGCCTCAGTGGGCAAGTCCCAAGGAGTGCTGCTCTCTATAGGGTCCCTCATGGCGGGGGGGGGGGGGGGGGGAGACGGCGGGACCAGGGAGTGCAGGAAAAACCACCTCCACTCTGCTCCCTTGGCTTCCCTCCCTTTGATTTGGGGGCTCTTCTACCCAGGGCAGCTTGTTGCTCAGGCAGCTGAGGGCAAGATCAGACTGTGTGCCTCTAATGTGGGGGGTTGGGTCTGTGCCCCCTTTGCCAGCAAGCAGAGGGAGACCCTTGGGCAAGGGACCTAGGAGCAAGGCCCAGAGCCAGGTGTAGGAGTGAGCTGTTGGCACAGGGCAGGCATCCTTCTGGCCTTGTGCCTTGAGGGCACAGAGCTGGCTCTTAGCAAGCCCTGGGGTCCTTGTTGGGTGAGATTTCAGGTGGCCCCCACTGAGGGCACATGGGAGGGGCAGGGCCTGCAGGCCTAGTGAGGCCGCTCATGACCTTCGCCCCGTCTTTCCAGGACTGTGAAGAATGCATCCAGTTGGAGCCGACCTTCAGTGAGTACGGCCCCCGCTGCCTTTGGGGGAGGTTCCGGCTCAGTCCCCAGCCCGTTCCTTTGTTATATCTTTTTTCCTCTTGGAAAGATAAGCCACCAAGGTTGGGAGCACTGTGCCCTAGCCCTGACACAGCATGGCATGACGAGTCATCCTGTCCTTCCCCAACCTCCGCCTCCATGGGGGGCTCTTGTGTGGGCAGCTGTGTTCCTGAGGTGGTTTCCTCAGGGTCTGGGTTATGGCTTCATCCCCACCCCCCCTTATTTTACCCCCAGTCAAAGGTTACACCCGGAAAGCGGCTGCTCTCGAAGCCATGAAGGACTACACAAAGGCCATGGACGTTTACCAGAAGGCCCTAGACCTGGACTCCAACTGTAAGGTAGTAGCCCACCCTGGCCTCTTGGGCCACCTGTGCCCTCCCCTGTGGTCCAGCGCCCCGGGTGAGCCAGCCCAGGCTGAGGCCTGTCCTTGTCTCCCTGCCCGGGTGTAGGAGGCGGCTGATGGCTACCAGCGCTGTGTGATAAGCCAGTACAACCGTCATGACAATCCTGAGGACGTGAAGCGGCGGGCCATGGCCGACCCCGAGGTGCAGCAGATCATGAGCGACCCGGCTATGCGGCTGATCCTGGAGCAGATGCAGAAGGACCCGCAGGCGCTCAGCGAGTAAGTGGGGGCCGCAGGTCGGTCCTGTGCTCCGTTTTGGGGTCTGGGTCCCAAACACTACTGATGGGGAAATCCGCCCTGCCTGACTACGCGTATCCAACCTCGCTTTCCCAGTAAGGGGGAGGGGAGAGCCGCCCAGGTTGTTTTTGAGTAAAGGCATTTAAGGCCTAGAAGAAAACACAGTGGGGGACCAGGGAAGCAGTTCTGGCTCCATGCAGAGGTCTAAGGGTTTGTATAGCCATGGGGGGGGAGGGCAGCTTTAAAGGCCTGGGACCCCCACTGAGGGCTTCCTGGGGCACAGGCCTTAGGGTACCTCCTGACTGGCACGGGGCAGTCACGGTTTCTCTTTCTGTCTAGACACTTAAAGAACCCCGTAATCGCCCAGAAGATCCAGAAGCTGATGGACGTGGGTCTTATTGCGATTCGGTGATGACTTGTGGAGCCCCCATCCCTCCCCCCTTTTCTGTGCAAAGAGAAGCTGGGACCGGGCCGGAGCAGAGAAGGGGACCGAAGAGACCCCCACCTCGTCTCTATATTTATACATATATACATACATATATGTGTGGAGAACACAGACTTCCGCGCCCCCCACCACCTCCTGGCGGCTGCCCAGCACATGCATGGTCTCTTCACTGCTGCCCCTTTCAGGCCCGCCCCCCTCCCCAGGCGCTGTCCCAGCTGCTCTCCTCCCCTTAGTTGGTTTTGTTTTTTATTTGGGGCAGTGGGCGTGTCGGGGAGGAAAGTGGGGCCCTTCCCTCCCCTGGCTCCCGCTGCCCCTGCTCATTGTTAAGCCCACGCCCCCATCACCTCCAAATAAAAGAAGCCGGTTGGCGTGGTTATGGGTTACTGAGGTCTCGACTCCTTTTCTTGGGGGGTAGCGGGTTGGGGCTCCCTGTTGGAGAGGGAAGAGGTGGGCAGGGTGAAGGGGAACCCCAGGTCACTAGAGGGTGCTGTTGCCCTTCACTTGTGGTCTAATGGGCTTGGGAGTGCACCAAGGCCAAGTGGGGTGGTGGAGGGGTGTCTCCTTGCCTTTCCCTCCCTTGGTGGGTAGCCCCACGAGGCTCAGCTGGGCCGGCCCATGAGGGGATCCAGGGTCAGGCTGATGACTTCCTGCCAACTCTTGGGTTCTGTCCCTGGCCCGTGGGGCATCTCCCCGGGGCCCCAGGCAGGGTGGGGGCAGCTGGGGAAGCTGTAGATAGGCCATGGACCCTGCAGTCAGGAGGGCCTGGCACTGGGTGGGCCCCGATGGCCTCCTAAGGAGCCCCGACTGCTGAGCCTCCACTCCCCACTTAATTAGGAGGATCTAAAGCAGAGGGGTGACCAAGCCTCCTCTACCCTCAGCTGCTGGTGCCATGCATGCACTGTGCCCAGCAGCAGGGGACACTGGATGGGCACTGGAGGAAACCCTCGCCAGCTTGGCACCTCCAGAACATCTCTGTGCCTAGCTACGGGCTCAGCAGCTCTGCCAAAAAGTCCCCAGCAGGAGGGGGGGGGTTCAGGGATGGCAGTGCCCATTTGGGGTTTTCTTGGCAGAGACCCTGCTGTGCTTTGCCATTTCCTCTAGCTCCTGCAGGAAACTGAGGCAAGCCTTTGTAAGTGACTTGGCCAGAGGCCAGATCGAGGCACCTGGGCACTGCGGGACAGACATGGCAGATTCTATGGGGCTTTCTGGCACTCCTGGGCGCCTCCATTCACTCTCCCAATGCTGCCAGTGCCCTCCCAGAATGATTCCCCTGGAGCCAGGCTTCAGGCCCCGTTTGGGAGTGCCCTGGCGTGGCGGGCCCCTTCTGCAGCCCTCATGAGTCCCAGGGCATACCCCTTCTCCCCCAGTTTCCCCCTTTGTGGTCCTCGCCTGGGAGCCCTGGGTTCTGTGACTGACAAGTGCTCCCTGGCTTCCTGGTCAGGGGGCCTCCCCTCCCCAGGGGGTGGAGCTGGCTGAGCTACAGATAAGGCAGCTCCAGGGGCAGCCTCGAAGAGCAAGGGCACCCACAGAGCGGCAGGGAAGGGGCGCCCGCTGCAGACCGGGGTGCCCGGGCTTGAAGAGACGCAGAGGCCCAGTCGCCGCCCTTGGGCTCCCCCAGGAGAGGTGAGTGGCGGTCTGGAGGTGTGGAGCAGGCCCGTGCCCAGTCCCCGCCATGTGCCCGGCTCCCAGACTGGCTCGCCCTCAATGGGAAGGGTGGAGGTGGAAAGGCGGGCGGGCGGGACTGGATGCCATTCTCAGACTTTGCCTACCTGGGTATAAACCACCTGTCAGGGCAGCGGGCCCTCCCTCCGGCCGCCCTTTCCTCCCGCCTCTGAGCCAGCCTTGCCCGGCCCTCCATGGGATCCCCAGGCGAAGAAAGGGAGGTCTGAGGTCCCCGGGGGGCTGTGGGAGACGGCTCACTAAGCCCCTCTGCCCGCCCCCCCCCAGGACCCGGCCGGCAGCCATGGCAGCCTGGGAGCTCCAGGTGTTTGTGGGGGACCCGGACGTCCAGGAGGAGTCGGTGACCCTTCTGGTCACGGGCGAGTCCCACATCGGCGGCGTCATCCTCAAAATCGTGGAGGAGATCAGTGAGTAGGGCCCGCGCTGCCCACGGGGCTGCCCAGCCCTCCCCACCCTGGGGCTCGTGATAAGGCCCTGGCAGTGACTCAGGCCTCGTCCCTTGTTCCCAAAAAAGAAGTTCCCCCAACTTCCCCCCTTCCCCTCCCCCACGCGGGCCTTCTCTCTGGTCCCTCTGGGTGGGCCCGGGCAGCCTGGCCACGGGGTCTCCCACAGGTCAATGCTGCGCCAAGGACAAAGCCCCCGGGTTCCCCACCCGCGGGCCAGGGCCGGGCACGGCCTGCATTTGTGGGGCTCGCCTTGGGCCCAGGGGGCGCCTGCTTGCTCATCCTACCCCCCCCAAGCCCCACTTCCCCCCAAAGAAAAAAGCCTGACGGAAGGAAGCTGTCGGGGCTGATGGGCGAGCTGGAAAGGCCCTGCCCTGCCCCCACAGGAAGTTACAGCAGAGGGCCTTGCGGTATCAGAGGGGCGCAGCTGGCTGCTGGGGGGGCACTTCCTCCGCCCACCCTGTGCCCCCCTGCTCTGCTCCCGGCCGACGGGTCCCACTGCCCCCCCGCTGGCCCCCGGCTCCTGAGCTGACCCCCGGGCACATCTGAATGGCCCCGAGTGCGCCAGGAAGCGTCCCTGGGCACCAAAGGGGAGGCTGGGCAGGCCCCCACGGGGGGCCCAGGGAGTGAGTGCCCACCTTGCGAGGCTGATGCCCGCCTCGCACCCCCTGCCTGTATTCTTCACTTGAGGGATCTGGCACATCCAGGGATCACTGCCCATTTTACAGGTGGGGACACTGAGGCTTAGTGAGAGGAAATGAAGTTCCGAGTATTAAGTGTCAGAGACAGGCGGCAAGCCTGGGGCTCCCCAGGCCACGAGCGCCCCAGTATTCCACGGCCTGTCTCTCATCTGGGCGTAGAGCCACGTACACGTGTGTGCGTTATACATGTGTATGACACGTGTGCACACACGCTCCCCCCCCCGTGATTCCATCAGCCCGGGAGCTTCCTGGTCTTGCAGGGTTTGGGTGGGCCCTTGAGAGATATGGACGACTGCCCACTCAGTCAGCATCTATTAAGCACCTACTGTGTGCTGGGCCGGAGAGCCAAAAACAGGTAAACAGTTTGGGTCCTCAGGGCGCTCCCGGTCTCCTGGCAACAACTCTGACAGGTCTGAGAAGTGGGGGGGGGGAGCCCTCCTGGCCCCAGGCCCAGCCCAGGCAAAGGCCTGGAGTCCGGAGATGGCAGGGGTTCAGTGAACTGGAGCATGGGGTGTCAGCGACAAGGGGGCGAGGCAAGGGGGCTAGAAGTGCCAAGTGGAGGAGCTGAGATGGGGCCCAAGCCCAAGCAGCTCCTATAGGGAAGGCAGGATAATTCCTATTTGACAGAGGGGGAAACTGAGGCACAGAGATAAAATGACCAGTCCAGGATCACGCAAAGTAGGGAGCAGAGAGAGGCAAGGTTGGAGCCGGAGTCGTCCCCAGACCCAGAGTCCTCCCTAGGAGCCCTCTCTAGATCTGGAGTCCTCCCCAGGTCCAGCTTTCTAGGGAATGTCCTCACAAAGGCTTGTTGAGACTTCCTTAGGGCCATGGTCTGGAACCCGGCCTGGCCCTGGGGGCCTGTGGACAGACAATGTGGCGGCCTTGATCTCGGCCCGGACGCTCCCTCATTGTCCGGATGCTGGGTGGGGAGAGGTGCGGGTTCTGGGTGCGAGACCTGCTCTGACCCCACAGCCCGGGGGGGGCGCTGCCCCCGACTCCTGCCATCGAGCCAAGGAGGGCAGGCTTGGGGAGGAGCGCCAGTGTGTGTGTGTGGGTGGAGCGGGGGGCCTCCGGAGGCGAGCGCTGACCACCCTGAAGGAAGGACCTCGGACACGGCCTGGCCCCCAGCTTGGAGAGCCATGGCCTGGGGCTGCCGGACCCCGGCAAGGGGGCCCCGGCGGGCCCAGGGGAGCAGCTCCCCAGAGCCCCCTGGCTGCCTGCTCCCTCCCCCCTCCTCACTGTCCCTCCCATGCTGCCCTCCCCCCCAGCTCCCCCCTCCTCACCGCCCCCCCAGCTCCCCCCTCCTCACCATCCCCCCCCCCCCCCACAGAGCGGAAGCAGGACTGGTCGGACCACGCGCTGTGGTGGGAGCAGAAGAAGCTGTGGCTGCTCCAGACCCACTGGACCCTGGACAAGTACGGGGTCCTGGCGGACGCCCGGCTCTACTTCGGCCCGCAGCACCGGCCCGTCACCCTGCGGCTGCCCAATCGCCGGGCCCTGCGGCTGCGGGCCAGCTTCTCGCAGCCCCTCTTCCGCGCCGTGGCCGCCATCTGCCGCGTCCTCAGTGAGTGTCCCCGGCCGCGGCCCCCCCCGTCCTCCCCCCGCCCGAGCTCTCTGCTCACGGGGGCCGGAGGAGAGAGAGCGGCCCCCCCGCCGTGCCCATTGTACAGATGAGCCCCAGTCACACGGGCCGAGGGCCGGGACTTGAGCGCCCCCCCCCAGGACCCTTCCTCTCCCCAGGCATCCGTCACCCCGAGGAGCTGTCCCTGCTCCGGGCGCCGGAGAGAAAGGACAAGAAGAAGAAGGAGAAGGAGCCAGAAGAGGAGGTGTTTGACCTGACCTCGGTGGTCCTGGCCGCTGGTGAGCCGCAGGCCGGGGGCTTGGGGGGAGGGGAGGGGCCTAACATAGGGGGCGGACAGGAGGGCAGGAGCTGGGGGGGGGCGGGGCGAGCCTGGGTCCTGACCATCGCCCCCCCCCCCAGGGGTGGCCCCGGCCCAGTTCCGGGGGATGCCGGCCCACTTCTCCGACAGTCCCGACACCGAGGCCTGTTACCGGATGCTCAGCCTCCCGCAGCCGCCCCCAGACCCGGCCCAGCTGCTCCACCTGCCCAGGCCCGGCTCCCTGGCTGACAAGACCCAGCTGCACAGCAGGTAGGTGCCCGCCGCGCCTGTGAGGTCAGGGGGCAGGCGGGGCGGGGGAGGGGCCGATGCTGCCCCCGCCCTGAGCAGCCCGGACTTCTGGGCACGGCAGGCAGGGCCCCTGCTCCTCCTCCTCCTCCTCCGGGAAGGCCGCCCTGATTGCTTCCCGGCCTGGGCTACCCTGGGCAGAGCTGCCCCGACCGAGGCCAGAAGGGCGGCGTCCCGTTGGGGGCCCAGCTCGAGAGCGGGGGGAGGGCGCCCTGAGCCAAGGCCCGGCCCGCTGACCGCGGGGTCTTTGCCCCCCCAGGTGGCTGGACTCCTCGAGGTGCTTAATGCAGCAGGGGGTCAAGCCTGGGGACACCCTCTGGCTGCGCTTCAAGTACTACAGCTTCTTCGACCTGGACCCCAAGGTGAGGGCCTGGGCGGGGGCGGGGCCCTCCGGCAGGGGGAGCTGCTCCCCTGCTCCAGAACCTGCCGAGGCTCCCCATCGCCCCTCCCCCCCCCAGCAAGCCCCTCCTGGCTAATCATTGGTGTGTCCGGAGGGGCCTGGGGGAGGGAGGTCCCGGCGCTGACCCCCTCCCCTCCCCCACAGGCGGACCCCGTGCGCCTCACGCAGCTCTACGAGCAGGCCCGCTGGGACCTGCTGCTCGAGGAGATCGACTGCACCGAGGAGGAAATGATGGTCTTTGCGGCGCTGCAGGTGGGGCCCTCCTCCCCCGGGAAGTCTGCCCGTCTGGCCGGGAGGGGGGGGGGGAACGGCTCGGGCCCTTCCTGAAGGGAGGGAAAGAAGGGGGAGGGGCCGGGCGGGAGCAGAGCCTGGGCCCGGCCGGACAGGGAGGCTGGGAGCAGGGTCCGGCCTCCCCGGGCCTCCGGGGGCAGAGTGACCCCAGCCCGTGCCGTGCCCCCCAGTACCACATTAACAAGCTGGCCCTGAGCGGGGAGATGGAGGAGCCGGCCGGCCCCGGCGGCCTGGACGACCTGGACGCCGCGCTGAGCAACCTGGAGGTGAAGCTGGAGGGCTCGGCCTCCACCGACGTGCTGGTGAGGAGGGGGCTGGGGAGGCGGCGGGCGCGGGCGGGCGGCTCTGGCCAGGTGGCGGGCACGGGCGGGCAGCTCTGGCCAGCCCGGCCCTCACTGTGCCCCTCGCCCGCAGGACAGCCTGACGACCATCCCCGAGCTCAAGGACCACCTGCGCATCTTCCGGTGAGACCCGGACCCAGGGGGGGCGGAGGCCCGGGCCCGGAGGCAGGGGGCTGCCTCATTAGGGACATCCTGCCATTATCCTGGGCCCGGAGGCAGGGGGCTGCCTCACTGGGGACGTCCCGCCGTGATCCCGGGCCCGGCTCCCTCTCCGTCCCCCCTCCTCTCCGCAGGCCCCGGAAGCTGACCCTCAAGGGCTACCGCCAGTACTGGGTGGTGTTTAAGGAGACCACGCTCTCCTACTACAAGAGCCAAGAGGAGGCCCCCGGGGACCCCGTCCAGCAGCTCCACCTGAAGGGTGAGCCAGCCTCCGCCCTCCCCTGCTCTGCCGCCCGCTCCCGCCACGCCGTCCCCCCATCACGTCCCCTCCCCTTTCTGGCCTAGGCTGTGAGGTGGTGCCCGATGTCAACGTCTCCGGGCAGAAGTTTTGCATCAAGCTCCTGGTGCCCTCACCCGAGGGCATGAGCGAACTCCACCTGCGGTGCCAGGATGTGAGTGGGGCAGAGGGGCTCGGGGCGTGGGAGCGCGGGGCCGCCCGCCCGAGCCTCACCCGGCTCTCGCCCCCAGGAGCAGCAGTACGCCCAGTGGATGGCCGGCTGCCGTCTGGCCTCCAAGGGGCGCACCATGGCGGACAGCAGCTACCAGGGCGAGGTTCGGGCCATCCTGGCCTTCCTGAGCCTGCAGCGGGCGGGGGGGGGCCGGAGGCACCGGGCCCGCCAACCCGCAGGGCCCAGACGCCAGCGGGGAAGGGCTCAACCCCCACGGCCTGGTCGCCCCTCGATTCCAGCGGAAGCTAAAGGCCAAGCAGGTGGGCAGCCAGGGGCGCGGAGGGCACGACCCACGGGGCGCAGAGCGGGAGGGGGAGCCCACCCGCGGGGGAAAGGGGAGACGCCGGAACCGCCCTCACACATTGTGGGTGGGCCTGCCTGTCCCGGAGCAGCCGCCCGCCCGTGGCCCCCCTTCCAGCACAGCCGCTCCTGGGCCTCGGCCCGGGCAGGGGAAGGTGCCACGGGTGCCCCCGGGCCCACAGCGGCGGGGCGGCCCAGTGAGCGGGCTTCCGGCCGTGACTCGGTGCCGCCCCCCAGCTGACCCCCCGGATCCTGGAGGCCCACCAGAACGTGGCCCAGCTCTCTCTGTCCGAGGCCAAGCTGCGCTTCCTCCAGGCCTGGCAGTCCCTGCCCGACTTCGGCATCTCCTACTTCATCGTCAGGTACCAGCGGCTTCTGCGAGCGGCGCCCGGCAAGGGGCCCCGGCCAGCCCGGGTGCCAAGCGGGCACCGGGCGCCCTCTGCAAGAGGAGCCGTGGTGTCAGAGGGCGGGAGCAGGCGGGGCACCCTCGAGAGGAGACTGGGAGGGGCGCCTGGGGAGGGAGCGAGCTCCCCGATCCTGGAGCAGAGGCCGGGGTTCCGGTGCAGCTCAGGCCAGAGGCTGCCGAGGCCCCCCCCCTCCCCCTGCACGGCCCCTCCCCCAGCCCGACCCGGAAACAGCCCCCCTCCCCCCAGGTTTAAGGGCAGCAGGAAGGATGAGATCTTGGGCATCGCCAACAATCGCCTGATCCGCATCGACCTGGCGGGGGGGCGAAGTCATGAAGACCTGGCGCTTCAGCAACATGCGCCAGTGGAACGTCAACTGGGACATCCGCCAGGTGGGCGGGGGATGGGGCACCTGGGGGCGGCCCACAAGCTCTCTGCCCATGCTCTGTCCGGCCTGTGCTCTGGCTCTCTGTCTGTCTCTCTGTTTCTCTCTGTCTCTGTCTCTGTCTCTTTCTGTCTGTTTGTCTCTGTCTGTCTGTCTCTGTCTCTCTCTGTCCGTCTCTCTCCCCAGGCCCGGCTCACTCGGGGCTCTGCCCGCAGGTGGCCATCGAGTTTGACGAGCACATCAACGTGGCCTTCAGCTGCGTGTCGGCCGGCTGCCGCGTCCTGCACGAGTACATCGGCGGCTACATCTTCCTGTCCACGCGGGAGCGCGCCCGAGGCGAGGAGCTGGACGAGGATCTCTTCCTGCAGCTTACTGGGGGGCACGAGGCCTTCTGAGACCCTCGGGCTCGCCTCTGCCCCCAAGGCCCGGCCCGCCCCCCTCACCCCGTGCACCCCCCTCACAGCGCTGCCACCCCCCCCCGGCACTCTTCAAGCCCTGCCTCATGTCACCCCCCTCCCAGGGGAGCTGGGATGACCCCCCCGAGGCCAGGCAGAGGCACCCCAGCCCTTCTGAGCTCCCTGTTCCCGGGCAGTCTCTGGACTCGGGCCCCCCCAGGCGGGCGGTCGCGATGCCCGGGCACGGCCACAGGGGCTTGCTGTGTTTTTATTTGTGGTTTTATAAATAAATATTTCACGGTGGGACGCTCCCCACGCTCTTTCCTCAACTGTTGGCTGAGGCGTCCTGGCGACTGCTCTGACCCTCTGTCTCCTCTTCATCCAGAGGGAGCGGCCTCCCTGAGGCAGAGAAAGGGCTGGGTAAGGGGGGGGGTGAGGGGTGACAGCGGGGTGAGGGCAGAGGCAGGGGCCCGGCCCCCCAGCCTGGGCTGGAGAAGGGAGCAGGCGCTCCGGAGTGGGGGTACTCACGCGGGGAGCCCAGCTGCAGGGCTTCCTTGAAGTACTTGGGAGGCAGGAAGCCCCTGGCGTCCCCCGGAGTCAGGATCACCCCGTTAGCCGAGCAGAAGAAGGGGATGCCGTCTGCGGGAAGGCTGCGCTCGGAGGCCGGTCCCTGGGGAGTGCCGGCCCCCCCCGTACCCCACTTCCCGCAGCACTCACCGGCCAGGGCCGAAGGCCCGTCGATGAACACGGCCACCTCGCAGTCCGGGCGCATCCCTGGGGGCAGAGTCACACGTGGCACCCGGGCACCCGGGCATCCCCTCCCCCCTGGAGGGCCTACTCACCGCTGAGAGCGCGGGTTTCCCCGGGCAGGCCGGGGCACAGGTGGATGTGGGTTCTCCCACGCCGGGACAGACCCTCCCGCCGGATGGAGCGCCAGTGGCGCCGGTATGTCCCGTGGACCAGAACGGGAGGCAGGTCTTCGGGGGCGCTCAGGGGGGGGTCAGCTCCAGGTCGTCCACCTGCCAGGAGGAGCAAGGAGGGGGTCACCCCTGTGTCCCCCCAGCACCACCCCCCTTACTACTCACTGCCACCACTTTACAGAGAAGTAAACTGAGGCAGGGAGGAGCCCCTCGTGCAGGGCAGGAAACTGAGGCACAGGAAAGGGGGAGCACCCTGAGGCACCCAGCTCTGAGAGCCTCGTCCCCACCCAAGGAGAGGCAGCCGAGCCCCTCCCTGGGCAGAGACCCCTTG
>JAJPUD010019814.1:0-15791 GCA_023553655.1 Myrmecobius fasciatus
GCAAGTAAGCATCTAGAGATATAAAATTACCCCTTATAACCGCTTTAGCCGAGTCCCACAAATTTTGGTATGTTGTCTCATTGTTGTCATTCTCCTGGATGAAATTTTCGATTGTGTCTATAATTTGCTCTTTCACCCATTCGTTCTTCAGGATTAGATTATTTAATTTCCAAATAACTTGTGGCCTATTTTCTCCTGGCCTTATATTACATGTGAGTTTTATTGCATCATGATCTGAGAAGGATGCATTTACTATTTCTGCTTTTCTGCAATTGATTTTGAGGTTTTTATGCCCTAACACATGATCAATTTTTGTATAAGTTCCATGAACCCCTGAGAAAAAAGTATACTCCCTTCTATCACCATTCAATTTCCTCCAGAGATCTATCATACCTAACTTTTCTAGCCTTTTGTTAACCTCCCTAACTTCTTTCTTATTTATTTTGGAATTTGATTTATCTAATTCTGAGAGAGCAAGGTTGAGATCTCCCACTAGTATAGTATTACTGTCTATTTCTTCTTGCATATCTCTTAACTTCTCCTCTAGGAATTTGGATGCTATACCACTTGGTGCATATATGTTAAGTATTGATACTGCTTCATTGTCTATGGAACCCTTTAGTAAAATGTAGTTTCCTTCCTTATCTCTTTTAATTAGATCTATTTTTGTTTTTACTTGATCCGAGATAAGGATTGCTACCCCTGCCTTTCTTTGTTCACCTGAAGCATAGAAGATTCTGCTCCAGCCCTTTACCTTCACTCTGTATGTATCTCTATGTTTTAGATGTGTTTCTTGTAAACAACATATTGTAGGATTCTGGCTTTTAATCCAGTCTGCTACCCGCTTCCGTTTTATGGGAGAGTTCATCCCATTCACATTCACAGTTAAAATAACTATATCTGTATTCCCTGCCATCTTATTTACCCAGAGTTATGATTATCTCTTCCCTTTCCCCTCTCTCCCTTCCCCCTCCCCAGTACTTTGCTCTTGATGACCACCTCCCACCAATAATCCTCCTCCCTTTATAGTCCCTCCCTCCCCTTTATACCTTTCCCCTAATCCTTCTATTAGTTTATCCCTTTCCTTTTCTCCCCTCCCTCCTACCTTCCCACAAGGAGGGTCAGTGCTTTCTTTGAAGCCAAATGTGTCTGATATACTCTCTTAGAGTCCAATCTAATGAGAGTAAAGTTTACACAATACTCATCACCCTCCCTTCTTTCCCTCAATTATATTAGATCTTCTATGTCTCTTTATGAGATTTTGCCTTATTTTACCTTCTTTATTTTTACTTTCTTTTGCCTCCTTTTCCCCCCTCCCACCTTTTTCTTTTTCAGTATGGTATCCCTTTCACCTCTATTTTCTTTTCCATGATTATCAAAGAAAAATCAAATTATACTGCCATTCTTTAAAGGATACCTATAGTAGGAATATAGTTCTCAAGAGATTTCCTTTTTACCTTTTTATGTTTCTCTCGAGTTCTCTATTTGGAGGTCAAATTTTTTGTTCAGATCAGGTCTTTTCATTAGAAATAGGTGAAATTCTCCTGTATCATTGAATGACCATCTTCTTCCCTGGAAGATGATGCTCATTCTAGCTGGATAACTTATTCTTGGCTGTAATCCAAGTTCTTTTGCCTTTCGGAATATCTGGTTCCAGG
Organism: Myrmecobius fasciatus; assembly: GCA_023553655.1. Taxonomy (NCBI): domain Eukaryota; kingdom Metazoa; phylum Chordata; class Mammalia; order Dasyuromorphia; family Myrmecobiidae; genus Myrmecobius; species Myrmecobius fasciatus. Next base: position 1,659 of record JAJPUD010019814.1, read on the forward strand.
CCCTTCGATCCTTCAATGTGGAAGCTGACAGATCCTGTGTAATTCTAATGACAGTTCCTCGGTATTTGAACTGTTTCTTTCTAGCTACTTGCAATATCTTTTCCTTGGTGCGATAGTCCTGAAATTTGGCCACGATATTCCTTGGGGTTTTAATTTTGGGGTCTCTTTCTGGAGGTGATCGGTGAATTCTTTCAATGCCAATTTTGCCTTCTGATTCTAAAACATCAGGGCAATTCTCTTTCATGATTTCCTGGAAGATAGCATCCAGGTTCTTTTTTTCATCGTGGCTTTCAGGGAGTCCGATAATCCTTAAATTGTCTCTCCTGGATCTGTTTTCCAAGTCAGTTGTTTTTCCTAGGAGATATTTCATATTTTCTTCTATTTTTTCATTTTTTTGTTTTTGTTTAACTGATTCTTGAAGTCTTATTGAGTCATTTACTTCTATTTGTTCAATTTTAATTTTTAGAGTATTATTTCCTTCAGTTATCTTTTTTAGCTCCTTTTGTAGCTGGCCAATTGAATTTCTGGATTCAATGCATTCTTTTTCCATTTTGCCAGTTTTATTTTTCAGTGAATTGTTGTCTTTTTCCAATTCACCAATTTTGTTTTTCAGTGAATTGTTGTCTTTTTCCAATTCACCAATTTTGTTTTTCAGTTCACCATTTTTATTTTCCAGTGAATTGGTGATTTTTTCCAATTCACCAATTTTGTTTTTCAGTGAACTGTTTTCTTTTTCCAATTCACCAGTCCTATTTTCCAGTTTTTGATATTTCTGTTGCCCTGATCTCAATTTATTTCCCCATTCTTCTTCTAGCTCTCTTTTGAGATTCTTAATGCAATCATCCAGGTAAGCCTTCTGAAAGGGAGACCAACTTAAGTCTGCCTTTGTGGCTTCATCTGGGATTGTTTTCATAATGTCAGGATCTGGGGACTGTTCTATTTTTTCTCCGTAAAAGCTTTCTATGGTGAGAGCTCTCTTCTGCTTCTTGCTCATGATTTAAAGTTGGGATATTGGTCAAAAGCCGAGAAAACTGCAACAATTTATATTTGCCCTGGGGCAGTTTGCCGAGTTGACTTCCGGTCTGAGGCTGGTTGGGCTAGATTCGCACCAGGACCACGTTTTCAGCTTTTCTCAATCCACCCCCTTCCAAAGGCAGATCTGCCAAAGCACCTGCCCGCAAGCAGAGCAAAGTGGCCCAGGCGTCTCCCAGGGGCTTCCTGGGTGCCCAAAATCCGCCCCTCTATCGCAGCCCTGACTTCCCCCCCGGCTGGAGTCCGATCGCGACCAGCGGCCGATTTCCCCTGAGGCTAACCTTCTCCGGAGTTCTTTCAAGGTAGATCTTTTATAGAAGTGCGTTGTAGTCCAAATGCTTGGCGAGGACCTCACTCGGAAACCAGTTTTAAAGCTTACTTTGTCTGGGTTGGGGGGAATGTCGGAGGGAGTTCACAGAGAAAGCTGTCCGCAGTTCGCCATCTTGGCTCCGCCCCCCCACTATTCTCCAGCAACAATAATATTTCGGTCACTGTCCTAAGCAATGGGGATACAAATATAAACAGTCACTGTCCTCACAGTATTATATTCTAAGGGCAGAAATAAGCCACCAAAAGATGAGGTGAGATGTCAATATCTAGGGTTGTTCCCAACATCTGGAATTTCAGAAGCAGCGTTGAGAGGGGAAAGGTTAGCCAGATTGGGTCTCTTCCCAAAATAGAGGCTCCAGGAACAATTTACTTGTGGGAAAAGGGGCTTGCATGGTAGAGAAACATTTCTGTGTTAGGCAAACCCAGATAATGTAGTCTCTGCCAGGGTGAGATGGGAACTGAGTATGGTGACAATGTCCAGATCAGGAACAGAGCTGCCACTTGATTTAGGCACAACCATAATCATTTTTTTGCAGAGCTCTCAAATATACAAAATGCTTGCTTGACAATATCAGGTAAGTATTTTATAACTGAGGATTGAAATGGGTGACTTTTCAGGACACTTCTAAAGATATATCAATTGATCCATAAAATTGGCTAAGTAGGAAAAACACAGCATGGATTTTCTCTTGAGAAAAGATAACTTGGACTGAGCCTTTATGATAAATAGAATGATTCTCTGGTTAAGGGACAAAAGTCAGAGGTTACATAGTCCACAAGTTTTCTGCTTTCATTTTCCAGTGGAGCTTGGCAGAGACCAAGCCTCAGCAGAGCTTGGGCAGTTTAGCGGTCTCATCAAGACAGCCAGGTCTCTGAAGAGAAGACTTTTTTTTAGTGAAGACTAATAGAACCTCTGACTTCAAGCTGGGATTATAGGAACCTCAGAACTTACTGAATCCATTTCCCTTTTCATTCAGATGAAGAAAATAATCAGAGAAGTTAAATGACTTGCCCATAGTCATAGATACAGTGACACTGATAGAATGAGATTGAGATGGAATACCACTTTCTTCTAGATTTGTCCTTTGTCCTCTTGGTCCTGCTTCCTTGGTCAGTCTCAGGTATATGGAGGTGTGGCCAAATTTATAATCACTTTGCTAGTCCCTCCAGGGAAAGATTACCTATGTCTCTGGGAATCTCTATAGTTTTTTTCTGCTCAAAATCTCTTTCTATCTTTTTTTGATATTGGATGTTTTCTAAGAGAAATAGAATGTGGGTGATTTAGGTATAATAATTGTGTTTAGTCACATTTCTACTTCAGATTCTAATCAAGCCAGTATCTTCATTAGATCCTGTCATGTTTGCATCTGCTCTTGACTATGGGATTTCAAAGTGATTTTGGTGATCTTGAATCGTAGCCCTATTGTTTAATCCCATTCATTTGCTTCTCAAGATCATCCTGAAAGGGATGCAGGGTCTTGAGTCAATCAAGCCATGTGCCTCTTTTCACCTTCCAGCCTCTTTACTTACCTTAAAATGAGCATTGAGACACAGAGAAAGGGGCAGCAGATTCATAAACAGGTATCCTGGTTCCTGTTTGGGGAAGGTTCTCCCTCCCTTTTTGCCCACTTCATTTTAGTTGTGAAGATTATTGCTAGATCTTCAGTGCCCCCAATCAGATTGAATAATTTTGCAAAAAAAAATTTACAAAGCCTTTATTTTTGCCATCTTGAAGCTCCCCAAGAATAGTTATCATTTTCTTTATGATGTCTATTACAAAGAAATGTGAGTTCTTTCATTAGAGATTCCTAAGGGTAGGAATCATGCTTTTGCCTGTCACACAGTAAGTGTTTAGCAAATGTTTGCTGACAGATTCATTACTTGTACAACTTTTCCTAAGGAGAGCAAGAATATATCACTGACTTTTCCTTTATTCTGGACTCTTTTTACTTTTTCTCCCTTACTGAGGCTTTGCACACTTTTCTATTCCTAGAACATATTCCTTCCAAGTGAACCTAGTAAATGCCTACCTATCTCACAAAATTCAATTTAAATGCTCCCTCATCCTCCAAGGAGACTTCCTTAATAGTCCTCTTAAGAATGATTTTTCTTTGCACTGTAGTTTACAATTCCTTAGTATGTATTTATCATTTGACATTTAATGTACTCCCCCCCCCCTGTATTTCTTTCTTTTCTCTCAGCTAGAATGTAAGATCTTTGGGGTTAATGACAATCTGTCACCTAAACAGTGAGATCATTTGTACAGAAGTAACAGTATTTTGCTTTGTCACAAGAAGGCTTATATTGGTTATTGGATTTATTGATTGATATTTGGCCATTTTATTTGTATCTGTAGGTTTCAATTTCTAAAATATCATTTCTTTTTTTTTTCTTTGTTGATTTTTTTTTATTATATTTAATTTTATTTTATTTGCATAACATATGTGTGGGTAATTCTTCAACAATAACCCTTACATAGCTTTCCATTACAAATTTTCCCCCCAACTTCCCCACCCCTTCCCTAGATGGCAGGATATCCACCACATGTTAATTATGTTAAAATATTGGCAAATCGAATATATGTATACATATTTCCAAACTTATCATTGTTGTGCAAGAAAAATCTTATCTACACAAACGATATATCAGAATATCATTTCTTTTTAAAAATCATTTTAATTTTATTTTTAATTTGTGAAATGAAATTAGCATTTCCATAACAGTATAATAAGAGATGATTGTAGATGAAAATGCAACTCTGTTTCTATTTCTTTTAAATATTTAATCAAGTTCTCATGTAAATTTCTTTTTTCCCTACCTCTCTCCTCCATTTTAGAGAAGGCTAGACACAAATATGTATATATTATTCAATACCCGATGGATGTATGAGGAAATTCTATCAAATATTTAAATATAACTAATTCCAATTCTTATAAGATGAATGCTTAATAGAATTCCCTTGTACATCCCTTTGAAATTTATTCAGATATTCTATTTCCTCTTGCTAATCTAAGCAATTATATATATATATATATAAATGTATATATTGTTCTTAATAAACATTGTTCTTGGTTCTGCTCATTTTGCTCTTCATTTTTTCATCCAAATCTGTTCCTGGCCTTCTAAAATCATCAAGCTCTTCATTTCTTATAGTTCAGTAATATTCTATCACAGTTATATATAATAGCTTTTTCAGCCATTTCCCAGTTGATGGGTATCCTTTGTAATTTCTGTTTTTTGTCATCACAAAGGGAGCTGCCATAAATATTTTAGAATAGGCATGTTCTTCTTATTTTTCCTTACTCAGCTTTGTAAATAGACCTCATAATGGTCTCACTGGTTCAAATGCTATAGATACTTTAATAACATTTTATGTATAATTATACATTTTTCTCCAAATTGGTTAGATCAGTTCACAATTCCACTAACGATGCATGTGTCCCAGTTTTTCCACAACTCCTTCAACATTGGTGACTTTCCCCTTCAATCATTAAAGCCAATCTGGCAGTTATAAAATAATCACCTCAAGATTGTTTTAATTTTCCTTTCTTTACTTATTTAGATATATTCATGATTTAGATTATAATCTAGAACATTTTTTTCACATGGCAATAAATGTTTTCAATTTTTTTCATTGAAAAGCAGCCTATTTCTATCTTTTGACTATTTATTGATTGGAGAATGATTCATATTCTTTTAGATATTATAGAATTTTCTATGTATTTGAGATGAGACCTTTATCTGAGAAACTTTATATGAAATTACCCTATTTTCTGCTTTCTTTTTGATCTTGTTTTGTTTGCATAAAAACTTTTACTTAATGTACTTGGAATCATCCATTTTAAAAACCCATTCTACTTTATGTTTTCTTTTTTCCCCAAAACTATTAACTTATCCATAAGCCTGACAAGGATATATTCCATGTTCTACAAATTTTCTGTAATATCTCTCTTTATATGTATCCATTTTATCTTATCTACTAAATGTTATGAGATATTGATCTATATCATGTCTGCCATATTGCTTTCCAGTTTTTCTAATAATGTTTAGTAAATAATGAATTTTTATCCCTTTACTTGTCTTTACACTTGACAAATACAAGTTTACTCTATTTGCTGCTGCAAATTGTATGTCTTTGTTGTTCTATTGTTCTATCCTTTTATTTCTTAGCAAGTAATGGAGAGTTTTGATAATTACTGTTGTATAATATAATTTATGATCTGATACAGCTAAATCTCCTTCTTTTACAATTTTTCTTGGCTTTTTCCTTACCTAGATGAATTTTGTTATTGTTTTTTTCTAATTCAGCAAAATAGCTTTTTTGTGATGGAATTAAATATATAAATTATTTTAAGTAAAATTATAATTTTTTAAAATATTTACTATTCTTAACCATAAAGTATTAATATTTCTCAATTAAACATGATTTTACTTGTACATTTTTTTTATTTTTGCTTATAAAGTTCCTGGAACTGTTTTGGTTGGAATACTTCCAAATGTATTATATTGTATATAATTGTACATAAAATATATTATTTAAATGGATGCATTTCTTACCATCTTTTCTTTCTGCATTTTGTTTATGATAATGTGGGAATTCTGATAGATTTGTGTGGATTACTTTTATATCCTGATACTTTGCTAAAATTATTCATTGTTTCACCTCATTTTTGAGTTGAGTCTTTGGGAATTTGTAAATCTATCAACTTCTTTGCATGGACAGACTTTTTTTTTCAGGTGGCAGTCAGCTTTTAGGAATCAACTCCATGTTCATCAAAGCTCTGTGCATCTCAATCAGCAAAGTTAACAGGGAACAATCTGGGAAATATTACAGTAGTAATTATAGTTTTGTGTAAGTGGGACTTTGGGCATACTTGGATGTCAGAAGCCTGAGATTAGTTTGTTAAAGATAACATTTTGTATTTCCCTACCATGCAGATGGCCATAGCCTCTTCCTGTTGGTTAGAACCAGCTGAGTCTTTAAAATGTCCAGACTGGGACTTTCTGGTTCTTTTTCTAGTTTCATTCAGACATTGCAAAGGATCATCTTCATCCTCTATGAATTGAGCCTCTGAAGGGACTTTCTCCTCCCCTTTCACGCCAAGCTTCCAAGAAATGGCCTGGTATTTTTCTTTTGATTTGCTTGGTCTTTTTGTGTATATTTCCCACTACACCTGGCATATTGTACTGGGACAATTTTACAGGCAAGATTCTAGGCCAGATGTTGTAGCCACCCTAGGTGGGGAGTCCTGAAAGGCCAGAATTTCTGAACTCTGGCCAATGTGTGTGCCTGATGGGACTGTGTTATATAAAGCTAAGTTAAGCTGTGAATTTAATGCCCTTCCATTCCAAAGAGACTGAGCTGGTACAGGGTTGGGGGTCTAAGCCATCGAAGGTGTTGGAAGGATATTTATATGTTTATTCTGGATATACTTGTGGAGTAAACATCTCTTTTTAAAAGCTGACTGATAACTTGTTAAGTAGAACTGAAACGGAGTTTTTCTTATAAATAAGAGAATAACATTGCTGGGGAATGAAACCAAAGGGAGACACTGAACCTCCTGACTCCTCAAAGGCACTGGTGAGCCTTGGGAAAAGAGCAACATATAATCCATATGGCTTTCAGGTTGGGTAGGAGGTGGGGAAGGTAATAACTATTATAACTGAATCATGTAATTCCATTTTTAGGAATATCCCTGGGCAGTGCTGTTAAAATACAAAAAGCAGTCTGATCAAAGCTGGAATTCCCAAAATAACATAGTGTTTGATAATAAAGGAACGGTTAAATAAACTGTGCTCAATAATTTATTTTGGGGGAAGCACCAGACATGATTTCTTTACTATGGAGAACTTCCGATGCGAGGTTGCCCTTATCGACCCTTTTCAACCTTCCTTAAATCTGCTCTTCCTCTTTGTTCCCCAACCCCAGACCCTTGCCTCTTATTTTTCTGAAAATTTGAGGCCATTCACAGAAAGTTTCTCTTTTCCTTCCCTCTTCATCTTACATTACCACAATGTCTTATGCCTTTATCTTCTCTTTCATCTGTCTCACATAACAAGAGGACATTCTCCTTTCCAAGACCAACCTTTCTCCATGTACCAATGATCCATTCCATTCCACCTGCCAACACTCTATCCCTACAATCAACACTGTTCTGCTACTTCTCTTCAGCCTTTCCATTCTATTGACTGTTTTTTGGTTCTATCAATATACCCCCAAGCCTCTCTAATTCTCAGATATGCCCATTTTACCCACCCAGCCCTGCCAGCTCCTATCCCATTTTTTTTTACTTCTTCTTCTTCTTTTTTTTTTCAGTTAAAACTCCAAGAGAAGGAAATGTACAGCACCTGACACCACTTCTAGTCTGCTCCCTTTCTGCTTATTTCATCTGACATACTCAAATCCATATCCAATCCTTCATACTTCTCCCCACAAATATTTCCAAAAGTACAAAATATGCCTGTTTGAGAAACTTCCTATGGTAAGGTTATACTGTGGAGAAAAGAAAAACTACTTTTAGAGCCTGGGAAAGTAATATTCAAGTATATGGAGTGAAGTTCCTCAAGGAGAAGGAGCTATTGCTATGTATGATCATGATGCAAAGTTTTTTGCTGAGGATTTGGGGTTAAAGACAGGAGAATGTATAAAATTCGAAAGCATTGGGCAGGACAGCAGTGAAATTCACTTTGAGGTGAAAATAACACAATTCAAGAAACTCAAAGAATCGTGCTGTCTAAGACAATAAAATAATATTAAATATTAAATTAATATTACTAAATTAAATTCAAATAACAATTTAAATATGAAAATAATATTTTAAAATAATGAATTTAAATTAATTAACTCACATTTCTATTTGAAGGTCAGAGAAATTCTAATTTTCAAAGTTTCCTTTTTTGAATTCTAGAGCTTCTTACACACTATCATTTATTTTCAATGTCCTGAACTTTTTGATCAAGGTCCTTTCCTCTTTCCAGACCATCTTTTCTGAAATACATGTATATATGTTCATACCCCATTCACTAGGACTGTGCATTGCAGACTGGAAGATGATATGATCTGTCTGCACAAGGGTGCTAGATCCCTTTCCCATTGACCATGAAACTCTGTGTCGACCCCTGTCAATGAGCAATGCAAGTGTTTCAGGGGGTTGAACAGATTGTAATAATGTTTCTTTAATTTGAAGCTACTTTTTAATGAATCTGATGGTTGGACCAGAAGAACAATATCAGGTTGGAAATGGCGATGAGAGATCAGGTTATAGTCATGACATATAGCACCCAGAGATACTTCACTGAAAAGACAACACATTTTCCTATTTTAAATATTGACATAAGGATCCAGAGAAGTTATCAATTTTCCATTTACATTTAATAAAGTTATTGATGGAGAAATGTATATAGTAGACCATTACAATCATTTGATTTTATTGCACTTTTTGTCCTGAAATGCGTTTCAAATGGAAATAATTTATACCAGCTTTAAAAAAAATCCCACAATATTTGTAAAACACACACATCCAAGCCTATACTCTTAGGCTTATAATCTTTCTGTCTGTCCACATTAACATCATGGATTTCTTTTCAACCTCTAGTTTTGAAAGTCTGCAACTCTGATTTGAAGATGAACAAGAGCAGGGTCCAATGATCCCTTGATGATCATTCCTTTTTTTGGTAGTTTTTCCTGCCTATTTCACCTTCTTCATCTTCTTTCTCTTGACACCCTCTTTCTCTTTTTGTACACTTAAGCTAGGTGTTCAAACAGTTCTGTGTATTCAGAAGTTTGCTGAGTCTTTTTCATAGAAAGACCCCAAACTGGAGTGACCAGGTAAGAGGCCAGGCCATATCCAGAGGATCACTTTTGATGTCTTTCCTGAAATGGAGCTGGCAGAAGAGCAAGATCTAATTATAGACTGAGTGTAATGGCAGAGATATTTCCATAGTGGTGCTCTATGTAGGTTCAGCAAAGGGCAGCAGAAAGCTTTAGTTAATGAATTTTTTTTGATAAGAGCTTATTTAAAATCTTATTATCATATACCATGTAGTATAATAGAGGGGGAATCAAAGGGGGCACAGTTAACTCTGACAAGAGCTTGCTTTGTGTGAAGCTCTCCTGGTTGGACACATTTCATACTAATCCCCAGTGTGGAGAATTTGGTGCCAGAGGGTCACTGTGTTACTGTTGGAGGGGTTGATTTCCTGTATGGTATTTCTCATTTCCTTTAAATGATGCATTTCTCCTGGTGAGTATAACAATTTTTTTCTCAAAACCCCATAGTTCCTTATACAAATGTAATTTCAGGTCAAGTGAAGAAATATATATACATATTACATATACATATATGCCACTATATAAAAGCATATATGTACATATATACCATGAGTATATATGCAAAACACAAAATATATATAATGTACACATAGAGTGAAAACATTTACATATATGCATACATATACACAAGTGCATATAAATTTATATATACTTATACATGTGTGTAGGCATATATGCATTTTTTACACACAAATACAGACACACAAATACATGTTTATATGTACAGAGGAGAATTATATTTAAGATAGCAATCAAAGACATTGGAACTGAGCAATTAAGTCCTTTAAATGTCAGAATGAAGAGTTTAGATTTCACCTTAGAGTTAATAGGGATCCACTGAAAGTTGGGGCAAGATGCTGACATGGTTTGACCTGTGCTTTAGGAATTCTGAAAATCCACGATATATGAAATTGGATAAGGAGAGAATACATAGCATGGATTTTTCTTCTGACAAAAGATAATTCCAGCCTGAGGAAGGAATGAGAACAAATATTATTAAATATTTACTATCTGGCACTTTATAATTATTATTTCTTTTGATATTCAAAACAATTCCAGGAGGTGGGTGTTATTATTATCCTCCTTTTACATTTGAGGAAACTGAGGCAAACAGGGAATAAGTGTCTTGCCCAAGGTCACACATTTGGTACGTGTTTAAGATCAGATTTAAACTCAGCTCTTCTTGCCTCTGGACCTAGTGTTCTATCAACTATCCACCTTCCTTTCCACTTAGACCAGTATATCAATGTAGTTATGAGTATTCTGTTGAGAGGCTCAGTTATCATGTAAGGTTATAGTTGAACTGTTTCACTTTCCTTTCCAACAAGTCATATGAGAGTTTCAGGAAACAGGATTTCCGAGCCATGTCTTGGAAGACATAATTGCCTTTCAAAGTCAGGCAGCCAGGACAGTCATATAACCTCACTGTTCAGGGTAAGTGCTTAAGGGGCACATGTTTTCAGTAGCCTCAGACACTAGCTATGTGGTCTTGGGAAATCATGTGATTCCATTTGTCTCAGTTCATTATCTGTAAAATGAACTGGAAAAATGATAATCCCCTCCATATTTTTTGACAAGAAAACCCCAAATGGATCACGAAGAATCAGACAGGATGAAAATGACTGAAGAACAGCAACAACAATGTTCTAGTCACTGTCCTAAGCACAGGGACTATAAGAATAAAGACAAAGAGTCATTGTTCTCAAGAGTTATATTCTAAAGACAGAGATAAGCCACCAAAAGATGAGGGGAGTTTTGTCAATATCTGGGGTTAGTGTCAATATCTGGAAAGTCAGAAGCAGAGTTGAGAGGGGAAAGTTTAGTCAGACTGGGTCACTTCCCAAAATGGAGGCTATGGGAACAATTTACTTGTCGGAAAAGGGGCTGGCATGGTAGAGGGGTGTATCTAGGTTAGGTGAGGCCAGGTACTGTAATCTCTAGATGAGATATGGTGGCAAAGTCCAGATCAGAACAGAGCTAAACCCTTAATTAATTACATCAATAATCTATGTTTCTACAGACCTCTCAAGTGTTTTCCCAATAGCATCAGACAAATATTTTTTAACTGAGGGTTGAAATGGATGACTTCTAAGGGAATCTCTAAAGTTATATCATTTGATCCCTAAAATTGGCTAAGAAGGGAAAAGCTCAGCATGTATTTTCTCTTGAGAAAAATTAACTTGGACTGAACCTTTATGATAAGTAGAACAATTTTCTGATTATGGGACAAAGGTCCCAAATTATATGGTCTACAATTTTTCTGCTTTCATTTTCCAACGGAGCTTGGCAGATGCCATGCCTCAGGAGAGCATGGGCAATTTGGTGGTCTCATCAAAGGAGTCAGGTCTCTGAACAGGAGGATTCTTTTCTATTGAAGATTAATAGAACCTCTGACTTCAAGCTGGGATTGAAGGACCCTCAGAATTTATTGAGTCCATTTCCCTTTTCATTCAGATGAAGAAAATTATTCAGAGAAGTTAAATGACTTGCCCATAATCACAGCTGCAGTGATTCTGATGGGACTATATTAAGATGGAATGCCTCCTTCTTCTAGATTTGTCCTTTGTTCTCTTGCTCCTGCTTCCATGGCCAGTCTCAGGTAAGTGTGAGATGTTGCTGAGCTCAATATCTAGCCTCTATACTGGTCCCTCCAGGGATAGATTCCCTATGTCTCTGGGCCTCTCTGTAGTTTTTTATGTTCTAGATCTCTCTTTATACCTTTCCTTGGTGTTGGATGTTTTCTGAGATAAAGAGAATGTAGGTGATTAAGGAAGAATAATTGTGTTTATTCACATTTCTGTTTCAGATTCTATTAAGTCAATGTCTTCATATCTTCATTAGATCCTGTATGTTTGCAACTGCAAACTAGACTGTGGGACTTCCAAGTGATTTTGATCTTAATTCATAGCCCTATTGGTCAATCCTATTCATTTGCTTCTCAGGGCCATCCTAAAAGGGGTGCAGAGTCGAGTCAATCAAGCCATGTACCTCTTTTCACCTTCCAGCCTCTTTACTTACCTTAAAATGAACATTGACATCACAACGAAAGGGGCAGCAAAGTCATAAATAGATGTCCTGGGAACTACTTGGGGAAGGTGCTCCCTCCCTCTTTGCTGGACCATTTTAGTTGGGAAGATTGTTGGTACATCTTCAGTGCCCCCAATCAGGCTGAAATAATCTCACAAGAAAAGTGATTCTATAAAGCCTTTATTCTTGTCATCTAGAAGGTCCCTAAGATTACTGTAGTCATTTGTTTTGTGATATCTATTACAAAGAGATGTGAGTTCTTCCTTTAGAATACAAGTTCCTAAGGGCAGGAATCATATTTTTGCCTTTTGTTTATCCATGGCTTTACCACGATGTCTGCCTCATAGTAAATCCTTAGTAAATGTTTGCTGTCCAACTCACGACTCTTACAACTTTTCCTAAAGAGAGCCAGAATACAGACACTTCCATTTATATTATCCTCCTTTCTCTTATCCTGTCATACCGCTTCTAGCTCCATTGTAGACAAGGTCCCCCTGCAAAGCAATAGGCTAATTTTGCTTGCAGAGTCCTTCTTAGAAAAACTCTTGGAGTTGTATCCCTTAGACTCCCTTCCCTTTTCAGTGTTCCCTCTTCCCTAGTGCTCAAAGTTCTATCAGACCATTACATACTGTCTTATACCTTAGAATTTCTGCCATTCAGGCACAGTACCTTCACCACAGGGCAGATTTTAGGAGTAATATTTCCGGCAGTAATCTCATCTCTGGTTGCTCCTTGGACTATTCCCCCATCATTCCATAATATGCAATAATGTTACTTTGTACTTTGGTATCAGTGACTTTTTCTTCATCCTGGACTCTTTTTACCTTTTCCCCCTTACTGAGCCTTTGCACAAACACTTTTCTATTCCTAGAATATATTCTTTTCAAGTTAACCTAATAAATGCCTATCTATCTCACAAAATTCAACTCAAATACTCCCTCAGCTTCTAAGAAGGCTCCCTTAATACTCTTTCTCTTAAAATGATTTTTCCTAGCACTTTTCTTTATAATTACTTAGTATGTATTTCCCATGTGACATTTAATGATATTTCCCTTTTAGTATTTCTTTCTTTTCTCACAGCCAGAATGTGAGCTTTTTGGGGTCGCCTAAACAGTGAGATCATTTGTGTAGAGGTAATAGCATTTTGCTTTGTCACAAGAAGGCTTTTAATAACTTTTGATTATTAGATTTATTGATTGCTATTTGGTCATTTTATCTGAATCTTATGGGTTTCGATTTCTAAAGGACAATTTCTTTTTTAAAACTGTTTTAATTTTATTTTTAGTTTGTGAAATAGAAACATTTCTGTAACAATATAATAAAAGAGATGCTTATAGATGGAAATGCAACTCTCTTTTGTACCACTTTCTGTTCCTTTTAAATATATAGCAAAGTTCTCATGTAAATTTCTTTTTCTCCCTTTTTCCCACATCTCTTCCCCACTCTAGAAAAGGATACCATTAGGCACAAATACGTATATATTATTCAAGATTAGATGAATATACAAGTAAATCTATCAAACAATTTAATGTGACTAATTTCAATGTAAGATGAAAGTTTGATATAATTCACTTGTACAAATATGTAGTCCTGAATAAATTTATTCAAATGTTCAGTTTCCTCTTCTGCTAATCTAAATGATTTATATATATATATGTATATGTTATTCTTAAAAAATATGGCTCTTGAATCTGCTCATTTTGCTCTTCATTATTTCATGGAAGTCTATTTATCAATTCCAAAACCATTGAGCTCTTCATTTCTTATAGTGCAGTAGTATTCTATCACAGTTACATAGAATAGCTTGTTTAGCCATTTCCCTATTGAATAGCACCCTCTGTAATTTCTAGATTTTTACCACCACAAAGAAAGCTGCCATAAATATTTTAGAACAGACAAGTTCTTCTTATTTT
>JAJPUD010019814.1:15801-25843 GCA_023553655.1 Myrmecobius fasciatus
GGATTAAGTAACATGCCTAGGATCACACAGCCAGGAAGTGTTAAGCTTCTAAGTCCAAATTTAAACTCAGGTCGTCCTGACTTCAGGGCTGGTGCTCTATCTAGTACACCAACTAGCTGCCTCTGATCTTGATTTATTTGCACAAAACTTTTAATTTAATATATTTGAAATAATCCATTTTAACACTCCATTCTACTCTCCATGTTTTGCTTTTCCCCATAAATTTTTAACCTATCCATAAGTCTGATAAGTGATATATTCGATGTTCTATCAATTTTCTTATAATATTTCTCTTTAGCTCATTTATTCATTTTTATCTTATCTTGGTAAATGTTATATGCGATCCATACACAATTTTTGCTATATTACTTTCCAGTGTTTTCAATAATATTTACTGAATAATGAATTTTTTTTCCCCTTTACTTGTCTTTACACTTGACAAATACAAGGTTACTCTATTTGTTGTTGTAAATTGTATGTCTCCATTGTTCTATTGACCTACCCCTCTTTTTCTTAGCAAATAACAGATAATTTTGATAATTAGTGTTGTATAATGTAATTTATGATCAGGTACAATTAAATCTCCTTCTTTTACATTTTTTTATTGAGTTTTTTGCTTGTCCGGATGAATTTTGTTATTGTTTTTTTCTAATTCAGCAAAATAGCTTTGTTTGGTAATTGTATTCAGATGGAACTAAATATATAAATTATGTTAGGTAAAATTATAATTTTTATATTTGCTCCAATTTTTATATTTCTCCAATTAATTAAATATTATTTTATTTGTACATTTAAAAATATTTTTGTTTATGTAGTCCCTGGAATCATTTTGGTTGGTATACTTTCTAGTCTATTATATTTTGTACAATTATTTTAAATGGATGCATTTCTTACTATCTTTTCTTTCTGCATTTTGTTCATAATAGAAACATGGGAATTCTGATAGATTTGTGTAGATTACTTTTACATCCTGATACATTACTAAAATTATTCATTGTTTCCCCTCACTTTTGAGTTGTCTTTGGGAATTCCTAAGTCTATCATCATATCATCTGCAAAAAGAGATGTTTTTCTTTCATTCCTTATTTTTTATTGCTATTCAGCTATTGTTTTAAGTTTCAGTACAATATTGAATAATATTGGTGTTAGTGGACATCCTTGTTTCACATTTTTTCCTACAAGAACAGCTTCTAGTTTATCCTTATTATACATCATGCTTGCTGATTGTTTTAGATAATTTTTTGTATCATTTTAAGGGAAAATCTATCTGTACTTATATTTCCATGTTTTTTATAATAGAAAAATATGTTGTGTTTTATAAAAAATGCCCTCTTTTTTATATATTGTGATATATTAATTTGTAAATTTTATTTTCACAAAAGCAGTTGTGTTAATTGTCTTCCTTATGTTAAACCATTGTTGCATTCTTAGTATAAATCCCACTTGGTCATAAGGGGATATTCTATGTAATGTATTGTTGTTATCTTTTAGCTAGCATTTAATTTAGGATTTTTTCATATGCATTTATTAATGAAATTGGCCTATAATTTTATTTCCGGTTTTGCTCTTCCTAGCTTACGTATAAATATTTTTTCTGTTCTATTAAGTAAGTTTCATAGAATCCTTTCTTTCCCATTATTTTAAGCAATTTGTTTAATATTGGAATTAGTTTTTTAATTTTTTATTTAAGATTGGCACTTTATTTTGCAAACTTTGATGCTAATTTAAAAAGCAAGCAATCAACTTAAAAAAATCTCTGGGTGAAGAAGTATATAAGAAATACTTCATTATCTGCAAGAATTCTTTGTCAGAGGATCCTCTAATCAGATACACATTCTGGCTTTTGCCACTTCATTTGCCATAGTGGAAGCCCATCATCCTCAACATTAGCCCAAGCTAGTAGTTGTTCTACCCAGTTGCCAAAATCCATCTCCTCCCCTCAAGACCTTGACAAACAGAAGCAGTAGCCCAGGAAACTCAATAGTCAGCAAACAGTCTCAACATCCCACTGTCTCTGACCCAGCTCTCATTCCATCTCCTCATTCTCAATTGAGTTGCAGCTAGGCAATACAATTTAAAAAATATATATATTTTTTACTATGCCTAGGTGATGAATGCTGTATTTTAATACTTTAAATTTAGAAGTTATTTTAATATATTAATTCACAGTGAACTTAGCAAAATCTGCAATAAAATTACAATATACAGTAACATTTGTCACCAAAAATGAGGATTAAAAACAGTAAAAACCAATTATAAGAACAATTCTGTGATCAAGACAATTTTGATATGGCCAGTTTTAAAATGCTCTTAAAATCCTCTGTGGAACTCTGCAAAGCTCATTGTGGAAAAGTCTTGTGGAAAAAATATAGACTTCTTAAGTTCAACACATTCCTCAATTCATGATTCCTTGGGTGAACTGGGAATGAAAAGCTGGTCATTGTGCTCTCCTTTCCTCTTCAGTGGAAGCCTGAGGCAATCACATCCACAACCAATTGAGTTGTGACCTTCACTTCCAATTCCCTGAGAAAATTGACTTCATGTAAATCTCAGGCTGAAACGGAACCTGTATTATATATCTTTTCTGTAAAATTTATGCCTTCTGATAAGTCAGCCCACCCACAAGAGTCCTTGTGGCTGGAGCCAATGAAGGGTCAAAAGCCTTGATGAATTAATCTTTGTTTTGTGTTGCTCAATTGATCAAATGTCCATTCCCTGTCCTGAATTCCAAGGCTTTCTGATTCCAGAAATTAGTTATATTTAAACATTTGGTAAAATCACTTTTATGTTCATCAGACCCTGAATAAATTTATTTGGATATTCTATTTTCTCTTCTGACAACTTTAACATTTTTTACATATACTCTTTCATTTAAATTTTCAGATGTGTTGGTATGGAATTCCATAAAATACCTCCTTAAGTAAATTCTTATAATTTCATCTTTGTTACTGTTATACTGACCCTTTTCATTTTCGATACTAATAATTTGATTTTCTTCTCTAATTTTTTTTTCCTGAGGCAATTGGGGTTAAGTGACTTGCCCAGGGTAACACAGGTAGGACATGTTAAGTGTCTGAGGCTACATTTGAACTCAAGTTCTCCTGACTTCTGGGCTGGTGATCTATCACCGTGTCCCATAGCTGTGCTCTACTCTATTTTTAAAGATGAAATTAACTAACGCTCTATTCATTCTATTGTTTTTTTCCATAAAACCAATTGCTAATTTCATTTATTTTTTCAGTTATTTTACACTCAATTTTATTAATCTAATCTTTCATTTTTAGCATTTCCAATTCAGTGTTTAATTGGAATTTTTAGTTTGTTCTTTTCCTAATTTTTAAAATTGCATTGCTAAGTCATTGTTCTGCTCTTTCTCTGTTATTGATGCATATAATTTTCTTCTGTTCCCTGATTTTGTTGTATTCCATAAGTTTTGATATGTTGTCTTGTTATTGTCATTTTTAACTATAAGTATTGGTTGATTCTATGATTTGTTTTTTAACCAATTCATTCTTTCAGATTACATTGTTTAATTTCTAGTTTGCTTTAATTAATGTTTCTGTGGTCCTTTATAAAATATTATTTTTATTGCATTGCAATCTGAAAATATTTTAAAAGATATTTCCACTTTTCTGCTTTTGAATGAAAAATTTTCATATCCTAATACATGATCAGTTTTTGTAAATGTACTATTTCCTGCTGAGAAAAAGTGTATTCCTTTCTATATTCATTCATTCATCTCCAGATCTCTATTCTATCTAGCTAATATAAAATTATATCCATTCCTTGTTCTTTCTTAATTTTTCCTTGGCATAGGACAACATATTTATTTATTTCTGAGAGGGGAAGATTAAAGCCCCTTCACCCACTATTATTATAGTACTATCTATCTCTCTGTAATTCATTTAACTTTTCTTTTAAAAATGTAGATGCTCCAGTATTTGGTGCATATAGATTTAATATTGATATTGCTTCATTGTCTATAGTAACTTTTATCTAAATGTAGTTATCCTGCTAATCCCTTTCAATTAAATCTATGTTATCTTTATCTTTGTCTGACATCATAATTGCCACCTTTCCCCATTTTTTAATCATCTGAAGTAAAATAAATTCTACTCAATCCTCCACTTTAACTGTAGGTATCTCATCTTTAAATGTGTTATTTGTAAAGAACATATTGTTAAATTCTGATTTTTAATCCATTCTGCTCTGCATTTCCATTTCATGAATGAGTTCATGCCATTCATATTCAAAATTTATTTTTTATTTCACTTGTCCTTCTAAATCTCTCTTTTTTTACCCTATCCTTGTAACAGTATTCTCTCCTCATACCTTCCTCTTCCTTTCCTCTGACAGTCTCTTTCTTCTCCTCTCCCTCACCTTCCTAAATTTGAATTCACATTCCCTTTTAAAAGCCTCTCCATACCCTGTCCTCCAATCCTCTCATCTCTCTGACGTTTTGAAGACATCAAAATCTGATGAGAGTAAGGTTCCAATAGTACCAGCCTTCAAACACCCACCTGCTTTCTCTGTATCAGGTTTTCTTTTCATACACCATTTTATGAGATAATAGGTCCTTTTGACATTTTCCTATCTGATGTTTTTTAAAAAATTACCCCATGATACACAATTCACCCTGAACCCTTCTTTCAAACTACCTGCATAATGGTAACAGTCTTAAGAATACTGATAACAGTTTAATATGTAATAAACAGTTTGATATGAGTCCCTTATAATTAATATTTAGTGTTTTAGTTGTTTCTTCTGGATCTCATATTTAACTTTTAGCTTTTGAATTCATTGAAGTGTTCTTTTTATTTTTTATTCCAAATTAAGCTCAGCTTTGCTAGGTAACTTATTCTTGGTTAAGAGCAACTCTAGTCTTTTTGCTCTTTGAAACAGAATGTTCTGACTATGGTTTTTAGGGTAAAAGCTGCTAGAACTTGTGAAATCCTGACTATATCTCTGCAGTATTTAAATTGTATTTTTCTTATTGCTTAAAATATTTTCTCCTTAACTTGGCAGTTTTGAAACTTGGATATGACATTCCTGTAAGTTTTTCTTCTGGAATCTTTTTCAGGTGATGAATGATACATTTTCCCCCTATTTCTCCCTTACCCTTTTGTTCTGTAACTTCAGAAGAATTTTGTTTAATAATTTCTTGTAATTTTATATCAAAATTCTATTTTTTGTATTCTATATTTATCATAACATTCAGGTAATCTGACATTCTTATATTACCTATCCTCAATCTATTCTCAATTATCAGTTATTTTTCTAAAGGATATTTGAGATTCTCTTCTATTTTTTCTAATTTTATTTTTTCTTGATGTCTCAGTAATGTTATTCAGTTTTTCTTGCCCAATTCTAGTTTTCTATTAGCTATTTTCTTCCATAAAACTTTGAACCACCGTTTCCAAATGGTTAATTTTCTTTTCATAATTTTCTTGAATTGATTTTGGTTCCTATTTTTTCTTCATTTCTATTATTTGATTTTTGAAATCTTTTTAAAGTTCTTCCAAGGACTCATTTTAGACTTGTAAATATTTGACATTACACTTTAATTTAGAAGTTGCATTTTTTTACCTCACTATCTTTCTCTGAGTGTGAAGTCAAATGTTCTTTTACACCACAATAACTACCTATGGCCAAGTTATTTTTCCTTTGCTTATTCATTTTTATTTTTATAGCTTATTATTGTAATCAGATTTTAATTCTGAGTCTGTTGCTTCAGATCTTTGATCTCATTACTATTATTTCTAAATTCCATTTGGGGGCTCAATCTCAGGCATTCTTCACCTTTCCTAAACCACAGTTCAGACCTCCAACCTTGCTCTCCTGAAAACGTTTTGGCTCCCTTTGGTAATACATGCACCATGTGAACATGTGCTCAGTTAGCCTTACTCACAGCTATAGCCCAGGATTACATCTGGTCAATAATGCTAATTCTGGCATCCAGGCAATTCTTTTTTTTTCTTTTTTTTTCTTTTTGCTGAGGCAATTGGGGTTAAGTGACTTGCCCAGGGTCACACAGCTAGGAAATGTTAAGTGTCTGAGACCAGATTTGAACTCAGGTCCTCCTGACTTCAGGGCTGGTGCTCTATCCACTGCACCATCTAGCTGCCCTGAGGCATTTCTTTTCAATCCTCATTTAAAAAAGTCACTGGCTTGTTCCTAATTTTATCAAAGTAAACAATAACTGAATTCATATAACTGGTCTTATCAACATAATGCCAAACTATAAATTTGACAATTTCACAATAAATTTGCCATTGAGTTTGATTTTACCTCATAATTTCCATTTTCATCTCTCAAATCCCCCTACTCTGAAACTCTGAATCAGAAATTATTGTACTTGTCTACATGGAGAAATCAATAATTTATTTGCGTGAGTTGGAATTACAAGATTAAAATGTAGGTGTGGTGAATGGAGAAAATCCCATGATTCCTTATCCATTCCTTTTTAAAAAAAATATTAAAACCATTTATATTACCATTCAACAGGAAAAATCACTACTTGTGGATAAAATGTTTTATGGAAATTAACACAAGTATCTTTTGGTCCATTCTGCTAAATTCTTAACTATCTTCCATTCTTAATCTAATTTTGTCCATATTTCTGACCTAATTAGGAAGCTATTTCAACTTGTTGGAAAAGGGGCTGGCGTGGCAGAGGGGTGTATCTGGGTTAGGTGAGCCCAGGTACTATAATCTCTTCCAGAGTGAGATGGCAGTTGAGATATGGTGGCAAAGTCCAGATCAGGAACAGAGCTAAATCCCTAATTGATTACATTAATAATCTATGTTTCTACAGACCTCTCAAGTGTTTTCCCAACATCAGGCAAATATTTTATAACTGAGGGTTGAAATGGGTGACTTCTAAGGGAATCTCTAAAGTTATATCATTTGATTCCTAAAATTGGTTCATCTGTCTGAGACATCAACTTTAGCACTTTCTATCATTATATCTATCATTAAAAGTTTTCCTGTGTTATCACACATATAAGATAATTTTTCTCTGTCAGTTTTCTGGGGTTTATTAACTTTCATTTTCTGCTAATATCAAGTAAGCAATTCTTAAGTAATGACCTTAATTTTCTCTTAAAACTTCCTTATCATTACATTAGGAAAGGGACCATAAGGTTGAAGTTGGTCTGACATTTAGAAGAATCTGGGTCCTATATGTAAATTTATCAATTAAGAAGATGACATTATTTCTCTTGCACCTTTTTTCCCCCTTTCCCAAGCAAATGTACAAAAAAAAGAGAGAATTAAAGAGATGTTTTTTTTCAAAGTCCCAGTCAATCTTTGTGATTTTATTTTTTTCAATCAGAAGTCAGCAACTTTAGCCCATTCCTTTTCTCAAAGAAAATACTTGCTTTTACCCAGAAAATATCTTAGCAAAAAGATTTAGTTTTATTTAAGTTTTAAAATAACAAAACTTCCAACTTGATTGGTGAGACTGTTCAGTAGGTAGGAACTAATATCTATTATCAGTGCTTCAGATATAAAATGATTTTTTGGAAATTGTGTTTTTTAAAAAAAATCCATTTATTTTTGTAACAAATTGAAATATGAATTATCATTTGGTTTTGAAACAAATATTTTATTTCTTTATATATTATACACACATATATGATGCTTCTTATTTTCACATCACATTCATTTCCTAATATTTCCCTTTCTACCTAACTTAAACAATTAGTCTTCTTTTTTATCAACAATTTTTAAAAAAAGCAGAGTTTTGATAGGCTGAGGAAGGAAGTACTATGGCAAAACCAGACAATATCAATGATTTCTGATAGATCCTGTATTCCACATTCATAGTCTCCCAAATCTTTAATTCTCTGGGTACAAGGTGGATCATCCATAATGGAATACATTCAGGTTTGCTATTTTATTCATTGTGTACACAGTATTGGCTATTTCATTTTGGAGCAGTTCAGCCAATTCTTCCCATGTTTTTCTGAAGACTTAGTATCCTGTTTCTTTTATCAGAGTTACATTTCATTTTATTCAGACTGATGGGCATGATTTGGTTTTCATTTCTTTGCTAATACAGAATGTGGGCATTTCAGCACATTTCATACTTTTCTGTCTTTGACCTTTTGTGTTGTATGTTTATTAATGAAATCAGGGTCAAAGGCTAAAGGCATTCTAATTACATTCAGCTATAATTTCAAGTTATCTTTTAGAATCACTGGAACATTTCTCAGTTGTCCCAATAGTTTCTTAGTGTATCTGTCTTCCTGAAGCTTCTTTAATGGCATTTCTATGTTTTTTTTCTTCTTCGCCAATTTTCTGAGTGTTAAGTAAAACCCTGTAGTTGTTTTCATGGGTATTTTATTATTAATGATTTGAAGGTAATTGTAAATGAGAAGTTAATAATGTGGAATTCTTTGAGACACTTTCCCCCTCTTCCCAAATCCTTTCATTACTTATCCCTTAGGAACAAGCTTTTCATCTAATATATTTGTGTCAGTTCATTATATATATTGAACATCAGTCCCAAATAAGAGATAATTTATCCAATATTTCATGAAATATTGGATAATTTTCCTTTTTATCCTAGAAAGGATAGTTTTCCTTTTTATCCTAAACTACCTTGATATTATTCCACATAGGAAAGCCTTTAAAGATTATTGTTGTTGTTTAGCATTTCAGTTGTTTTCAAGTCTTTATGAGCTCATTTAGGATTATTTTGGCAAAATATTGGAGTAGTTTGCCATTTTCTTTTCAGGTCATTTTACAGATGAGAAAATATTAAAACAAGGTTAAGTGACTTTATCCAGGGCCACACAGACTAGTAAATTTCTGAGGCTGAACTTAGGTCTTCCTAACTCCAGGATCAGTGCTCTACCCAGTGTACCACCTAGCTGCCCATCAGGTAATACAAATGATTTAGTGTGTATTTAAAATTTGCAAAGTGCTTTACAAATGTGATCCTCACAACAATCCAGGGAGATAGAGTTTATTATCCTCATTTTATAGTTGAAGAAACTGAGGCAGATAGGTCAGGTGTCTGGCTTAGGGTCATACAGTTGGTAAGGATCTGAATCAAGATTTGAACTTGGGTCTTCCTGACCACACCTTATATTCCATATCAATTTTCTCTCTTTTATTTCTTGTTTGGTTAAGAATTTTTCTTCCTAGCCATATTTATGTACCCATTTCCTCTCTATCGATTTGCAATTTGTTAGGACATCTAGCTTAAGGTTAAAACCAGTATTTTAATTATAGGTTCATTTTCATTTTTCAGGGGGCTGTTTTGTCTATGTCCAGAGATAATTAAAACCTAAGGAGAATATGGAACAAAAAAGAAATCTCTCAGCTACCTTCGCTTTAATAGTGTGCATATTCATGGTAATTCTTATCTGATCGACCCTAGACAAAGAGATTTATTATCCCATCAGTTTTGGTTCTCTGTTTCTTTCACTGACAAAAATGAGGTGAAGAGTTCACCATTGCTGGGGCTGCCCAATCAATAGATAGAAAGCTGGTGCTCAGAAATAATGTGGGAGTGATTATTGTATAAGATAGGAAATTTCTGAGTTTCCTCCAGATGATAAAATTCTGGGTTTTATGAAATGAATGATTGGACTGGATTGTTTCTAAATGTCTTTTTACAGATCTAAAAATGTATGTCATGCTAAGTCATCATACTACATTGCCTTTTGACTTGTCCCCATTTTTGAATTAATCTTGTATTGATCACTGACTCTGACTCTATTTTTCAGGGAAGTTCACTGTGATAGGACCACAACAAGCAATCATTGCTCCACTGGGTGGAGAGGCCACCTTCCCATGTCACCTTTCTTCCCAGATTGATGCTCAGGACATGGATGTGATGTGGTTTCATGGAGACTCCTCACAACTGGTACATCACTATAAAAATAGACAGGATTATCTGAGATATCAGCACCAAGGATATAAAAGGAGGACCGAATTTCTTCGAGATGACATTTCCAGAGGGAGTGTGGCCTTGAAGCTTCTTGACATTCGTCTCTCTGATGAAGGGAAGTACCGGTGTTTCTTTGAAAGT